>NIPM01000149.1:444829-536021 GCA_002738285.1 Holacanthella duospinosa | reverse complement strand
CTAGTAAACCTATTTTTGGCTTTATTATTTTTTGATTTAGATTCATTGTGACCTTCCATTTTTTTATCTGTATTTTTTAATACATTATTTTTATTAAATGTAAGATCAAATGTCAACTACTACAAATAATCATCACAACTAAAGATAGATGCAATCCCGAAACACAAAGCACATGCGATATACCGCTTTGTCTCATATCCTGCATGATTTGCCTGTTTAAACCTTTCGTTTCGCCGAGTAATATTGCAGCTGCAAAATTTCCCTTATCTTTTCCTAGCTTTTCTATTAAATTATTATAAATATGAATGCGTATTTTGTAGATAAAGCTATCAAAATTTGTTTCAAGGCGTTCTGTGATTTGCGGCTGCGACATCGCATAACCGTTTGCTCCAATATCCGAGAGATAAGCGTAAAAACCAAAATCATATCCATCTGGTAATATACTGTTTTGCGGCTTATAGAGCTTAGCAAGCAAAGTAATTCTGTCATTTACCCTAATTTCTTGTATATATTTCTTCGGTATACTAATTTTAACTTTTTGTAAATTACGATTAATTTTTTCTATCTTTATGCTACTTAATACTACTTGTTCTCCTATAATAGTCGGTTTTATAGATTCTATATTGCCGCTAATTTTTGTGATTATTGGTTTGTAAAGAGTTGATCCATGTAAATTTGTCACACGATATTTAGAGATGAATATGCCAAAAATAAAAGCAATAATCATGAGGTAAATAAACTGTAAAAATATATTAGAATTTCTAGCAAAAGTTAATATTAGACAAACACAAAAAATGATAAAAATTGTTGTAAATGAAAGCTCAAAATCAAGCGAAAAATAAACGATAGTACCGTAAATAAAACTAACAAAATACCAAATATTTAAATTATTATACTCTGCTTCCAAAGTTATTTTAAAATATCGTAGCATTTTTAATCAAAAATTAAAAACGTATTATATGTCATATCTATTATATTTTCAATAATTAGAACAAAATTCTCTTGTAATTAAAAGTTAAGATAAATTAACTTACATATTGCTTTTTATTAACTTATTCATTATAATGCCCAACGTTTATATATTAAATTTTAATTTAAATTGAGATATTTGTAATGAATAAGTTAACAGAACAAAATTTACTAAAAAAATCAAGATTTTTAAAATATTCTCTGCTTGCCTCTATTTCAGTAGGAGCAATAATTGCAATACCTGTTGAAGGAATGGCGATGGGTAAAAAAGTATTTCGCACCGAACTCAGTAAGAAATTATCGCTAAATAAAGATACGACAAATACCTCGCAGCAAATAGGAACAGTAATTGTACCGGAACCGGAAGTAAACGCATATACTACATCTGAAATAAGAGAAAGGGAAATATCTAAGCAATCTAAAGCATTTAAAGCTATTCCTATAGAGGATCATTATAAAGTGGTAGCACGTAGTAAGTCTGATGTCGGGAAAGCAAGAAAAGCACGACCAATTACTAGACGCAAAATATTTGTAGGTGCTGAAAAAGTAGAGCAAAATCAAAATAATTATACTCCTGAACCAACAGAGCAAACGCCTCAAAAACCAGAAATTATAATAACAGCATCTTCGCCTACTGTTAGCCCAGCTTCAAATGGCTTTGTCACTGCACCTAATACACCAAATACTACTCTGACATCACCGGAACATTATACTACACCTGGTACTCCATCAACACCGACGACTCCGTATCAGCCTACTCCAGATTCTAAACCAAATGATAATTTGGGAGTTAAGACACCACCAAACACAAACTCAAAGGCAGTACGAAGATTATCGTTTAGTAGCGAACCACAACAGACAGTACAACCTAGCACACAGGCTAAACCTCCAGTTCCTCCAAAACCTCTATTGTTGAGCAGTGAAATTGCAGCGAAGATGGTAAATAATACAGTACGAGTTAATAAGACGTTAGAAATCAAGTTAGCTGAAGTAGAATCGACAATTAAAAATACCCAAGGCAAAAAAAATAAAAAACCGTTACAACAGCTACAAAAACAGATAGTTTCATCACAGAAAAAAACAAAAACACTAAAGTTAGAAGCTGCAGCGATAGGAATAAAAATAAAAGAATTAAATGAAGAAAGTAGGAGTCTAGCCAGTTGGAACAAAAAGATAGGAGGAGTAAAAAATAGGCGTGAATTGGATAAAGATAGTGCAAAAGTAAAAGAAAATAATAAAAAAATAGATGAACTTCAACAAAAGTTAACAAATAAAAACGAGGAAGCAAATAGTTTATCTAGAGAAATAGAGGTTTCAGTAGGTGGGATAGTTTTAACAAAACCCCAAGGAAAAGCTCCGGTTACGGAGATGCCGCCGGCTGGGTCATTCTTAAATCAGCAGCAACAACTAAAGGTGCTTACTCAACAGCAGCAAGTCAATGCTGCTAGACAAGATCTAGTCGATAAAAGGAGAGCGAAAGCAAATGAAGTAAAAAGAAATAGTGCAGAAAAAGACTTGATAAATGAAAGAGAGGGGGTTCAATTAGAACAAAATCAACAATATATTTCTGCAGCAAAAACAAAAAAGCAATTAAACAAGGAAAGACAGAAACAACAAAAAGCTAGAACAACGGTAGCAAATAACGCTCAAAAAATATTGAATGATGCAAAAAATGAAACAAGTAGAACGGCATTACGCATGCAAGATAAAATGAATGGTTATTCTGAACAATTAAATAATATAGAGGAAATAGAGGAAAATCTAAAGTTATTAACTTCTGTTGTTTATAATAGTTCTACCGGTTCTACTCATAAGCAGTCGCTAACAACAAAGTTAACCATGCCATTAAGTTATGGGCTTCAGAGAACTTTGCTGGAGGATGAAGATGGGTACTTAGAGCCACTAAACGCTCAGCAGCAACCTTATACAGTAATGTTGTCGAATCAAGAAGTGGCACCTAAAAGTATGGATTCAAGCTTGGGAAGCTTACCAAGCGGTATTTCAGGTAAAGAAACAGATGAAGATGCCGGATTTTATCTAGGTTGGGAAAATGTGCCGCATATGCAAACTGCTAATGTGAATAGTTCGCTAGAAAGTAATCCGATGTTAGGTATACTGCAGCAGCAAATACAAGAAAATCGTTCAAAAGAAGGTTCAAATCCTAATTTTACAACATATTTAGACCCACACCCGGAAGAAGAGGGGCTTAAAAGCATTGATTCAGGACTTGGGAGCTTGCCAATCGGTGCTTCGGTAATACCTCAATATGTAGAGGAATTAAATAACCTTGCGTCATTTCCTTCACTAAACCAAATACAGCAAGAAAAGTCCCTGATAATAACAAACATGTTATTATCAGAAACATCAACATTAAGTGATGATGAATTTAGAGCAGTGGCAAATGAAGTTCATCCTAAAATACAACCTATATTAACATATAATAGGCAGAAAGAGAAAGAAGCTAAACTAGTAGAAGCTGAAACGGCACATAACCAAGCTGTTCAAAATGCAATAAAAACTCCAAATAGTACTCAGGCAAAAGAGGCAGTAGAAAATGCAACTAAGTTATTTGGGCAACATAATAATAGCTTTAAATTAACGCAAGATCTTCGTGATGAGCATAGAAAGCAATATTATGAGACGCCTAAAAAAGTGACTGATTCCATTAATAGTTTGGATTTGGCAGTTCTTGCAGAATCGCAACAGTTAAAAGAACCTAGATCAAAAAGTCTAGAAGCTCTTGATTTAGCTGGATCTGTATCATCACAATTAAAGCAAGCAGAATATAAGTCGGTGTTATCACCTTCATCTTCTGTTAACAGCCTGCTTAGCAATGAAGATGAGCAAAACCATGAATTTGAAATACCAAAACTATCGCTTTCCTTTTCATTCGGTAGTCTAAACAGTGATGCAGAATCAAATTTATCTCGTTCACCGTCAATTAAGAGCTTAAATGATTTAAGCAGTTCTAATGTTATAAAATTAGAAAAATTAAAATCTAAATATGAGCAAACAATCACTGGTATAGAAACTATTGAAACACAGTACTCTCTGTTACATAATCAATGTGAAGATGATCCAAAGCTTGAGGAATTAGCTATAAAACATTTGGATCTACAGAAAAAACAGTCAAAGTTAGAACAAGATATAAAAGCTATAGATCCTTTATTTCAAGCTGCTAGATATTCAGACACAGGCGGCTCAGAGCTATCACGTTCCTATTCAGTTGGCGACATAAGCAGTTTACTTAGCGATACAGAATCAAATCTATCCCGCTCATCTTCAGTTAGTAGCTTAAATGATTTAAGCAGTTCTAATATTATGAAATTAGAAAGAACATTTGAAGAGAAAAAATTCTACATTAATAAAAATCGAGAACTTTTTGCGGAATTATGGCGTGAAGATAACTATGATCCATTCCTTACAGATTTGGAGAATCAAATCTTTAAAGGAGAACAAGAAATACAAAAGTTAGAAGAAGAGAAAAAAATATTAGAGGACAAAGTTACTCCAAATAGTTTAAAGGATAAACCACTAAGGCGTTCATCTTCAGCTAGTAGCCTAAACATATTTGGTAGTAATGAAGATTTATCATGGGATAATACAGGAGATATAGGAGTAGGTCATAGATATGGAGCTGAGGATAGCTGTCCAACTCCGGACCAGTCAAGCTCAAAGATAGCCAATAGTAGTGATAAAAATTCAAGTGAAACTAAATTAGCTCTTCTACGGACATATCAAATGGCAGTAATAGTTAAAAGGCAAGAACTGGAACAATTGCCAAGTACAAGCTCAGGAGCTGATCAAAACACTCAGAAGATTAAAGAGCTGAAAGAAGAAGTAACTATGCACGATGCTATAAATGCATGTATAGCAGATTCATCAAAATTAAATGATGTTTCTTTTGAAGAAATAAAGGAAGCACTTAAGAAATTAGGTTCAGAAATTCCTGAATCAACTATTAGTGATTTTGAATCTAAAGCCCAGAAAGATCCTGAAGCTATTTTAGATGGATCACAGGAAATGTTAAGTTCAAAAGATTCTTTGCCATCAGGAGATGAAGAACAAGAAGGCACAGAAGTAACAGAATCTGGTATTCAAAAAGCAGGAGATAAAGGGTTACTTGCACTACCTTTATCAAGTAATGAGTGTGCATTAGCATTAAGTGACGGTAGAGAAAAGGAATGTTTAGCATTAAGCGATGGTAGTGAAGATGAAGAAAGTTATGATTCAGGGTTTGAAGAGGAAGAAGAAACAATAGGGCAATTATCCGATTCCGATGGGGGTAACCTTAAAATAACGGAAGTTGATACGGCTATTCCTCTTGAACAGGAAGCAAAAAAAGAAATGCAAACACAAATTTCAGAAAATGCTCCTACTTTAAATCAAGCGAAAGTTGTTAATACTATCGTAAATAATATGATTCGTAACAGATTAGATGCATCTATAAATATGTCTAATAATATGGTAGCAGTAGGAGCCGGTGATGAAGAAGAGTCTCGTATAAAAAGAGGTTTGTGGATGCGTGGTGTGTACGGCACTAATAATCATGGACGCGTAGAAAATATGACCGGTTATAGAGGTACTAATAAAGGTGCTACTATCGGGTTCGATGCTGAAATCGACAATAATATCATAGGTATAGCTTATAGTAATGTTCATTCAGTATTTAAATTTAAAAATAGTAAAAATAATGATAAAGAACTTATTGATAGTCATGTGGTTTCTATTTACGGACAAAAAGAATTACCGAGGAATTTTGCACTACAAGCTTTAGTATCTGCTTCTAAAAACTTTATTAAAGATAAGACCACTTATTCATACGGTGATACTAAAATTAGAAGTAATGTAAAACATCGTAATCATAGTTATAATGCGGAAGCATTACTGAATTATAATTATCTCATTAAAAACAATCTCGTTATTACTCCAAATATCGGCTTAAGATATGGTAAGTCACGAGACGGGGTATATAATGAAACCGGTATTAACGTACAAGAAATAGCTCTTACAATGAAAGAGAATAATATATTGTCCGGAATTGTCGGTACTAAAGTTAAAGTGCCTTTGAAAGATGCTCTAAAATTTAATAATTTAGGACTAACATTCCAAGGAGCGGTAGAGCATAATTTTAAAGAGAAAACCCAAAGAATAAATAGAGTCGTTAAAATATTTGATACTGAATTTAAGCAAAATTATGCAATACCGAAACAACCGAAAACATCCTATAATTTAGGAACGGGGATTATAGGCAGTATCAAAAATACTACTATTTCTTTGGATTATAATTATTATCTAAATAAACATTATCGGAGTCATCAAGGTAGTGTTAAGCTTAAGGTAAACCTATAATTTTTATACTTGCAATATTTGCAAAGGTGTTGTATAAAACTTCTAACTTACTGTCATGCCGTGGTCATAGCCACGGTATGACACGATTTTAATACATTTACCTACCTACTTTAAAATTAAGGCCCCTTCGTCTAGCGGTTAGGACACCACCCTTTCACGGTGGGAACACGGGTTCGAGTCCCGTAGGGGTCACCATTCTATATTTTCCTATAAACTTATGATCTCAAATAATCTAATTTTAAATTCAAAATAAAAATAATAGTTGAAAGTAATAACTTTTAATTTATTATGATGCTTTAAAAAATTTGGTTGAAAACACAAAATATTAGTTCAATTGATGCTGTACAACCGATAAAATTTTATGAAGTATATTTATGAAAGCAAATGTGTTTTCTTCAAAAAATCTGGTTAATACAAGTGATTATCAAACAATTATAGCCTATCTAGAAAAGAATATTTCTTCATTTGTTCATCTAGATTTTAGCAATCTACATTTAACGCTTCCGCAGTTAGAGGAAATAGCCGCTAAAATCCAAAATAATAATTTTATCGGTAATGTAAGCTGGGGCAAGATGCCTAATACTTCTAGTGAGCTTGTACAAAAGATCGAAAGTAAGATAATTTTGAATAATCAAAACTATAAGTACCACCCTACCGACTTTCTATGGTTTATTTAGTTTGCATGCTGATATAGATTCTACGGAAAATGATATTGTAAAGTTTGCAGAAAAAAATGATGAAAAGATACAAAACAGAAATAAATTATTAGAAAATTGGCAAGTATTTAAAATATTTAATGAGCCTAAAATAGGTAGATATTACGCAGTACAGCATAATCTATTAAGCTATTGACATTATAACTAAAAGTAATAAGCTATAAGTAAATAAAATTTATTACTAGCAATGAGTAAGCCATATCCATACGCACTAAGAATAAGAGCCTTAAAGCTAATAGAGGAGGGATTAAGTATAACTAAGGTTAAAAAATTACTTAATATCTCACGGCAGACTTTGCATAAGTGGATAGATATTAAAAAAGAGACTGGTGATATAAAACCTAAGGAGAATTATCAAAAAGGTCACAATATTAAGATAAGCGACATAAAGGAATTTAAAGAGTTTATCGATAATAATAAAGATAAGAGCTTAAAAGAGCTTGCGAAAGTATCGGGCAAATATGCACCTACTACTATTTGGAGATATATTCAAAAATTGGGTTACACATATAAAAAAAACTTTTATTCATCCCAAGAGAGATGAGAATGCCAGGTTCGAATTTATAGAGAAAATAAAAGATATACCACGAAAAGATTTAGTATATTTAGACGAATCTGGCATAGAGGATAATGCATGTCCTATAAAGGGGTGGAGTCAAAAAGGATCAAGATGTTACGGTAAGAAAATATTTCAACATAAAAGAAGGGTTTCTATGATAGCTGCCCTCTGTAATAAGGATATTATTGCCCCTTTAGTTTTTGAAGGAAGTTGTAATAGTGAGCTATTTGAAACTTATGTAAGAGAGTTTTTGATAAAAGAATTAAAGCAAGGGCAAGTGGTAATAATGGACAATATTAACTTTCATAAAAGTAAAAAGATAGAAGAGTTAATAAAATCCGTGGGAGCTAGTATTTTATTATTACCCACCTATAGTCCCGATCTAAATCCAATAGAGCATCATTGGTTTAGGATAAAAAATTATATTCGTAAAACTGCCGATAATTTTACAGATTTTTTTGAAGCAGTAAGTTATAGTTTGGCAATAGCTTAATGGATTATGCTGTACCGTCATTACGCACTCCTAAAGCAGTACGTGCATGAGCCGAATCATTTTGCTTTAGATTATCTACAACATTTTTACTGTTTTGAACCAATACAGGAATGCCGGTTACTACTGAAGCAGTTTTGCTTAAATTTATAGGCTTACCGTCTTTATCGATAAATTCTAAATTCAGCTTTACGGGATCGCTTATATTTACTGTTGGCAAGCTTATTTCTTTTGGAAAAGATAATACAAAACATTTTTGTGGAATTTGATTATCACCATGTCCGCTTATTCCCGTAACAATAAAATTCCGGTCAATCAAAATTTCTTTGTTAGTATATGGCGTTAATGTAGTAGATGCCCAAGCATCATTATAGAACGTAACATCTTTAGGGTTTGAAAAATAATTAACTTGATTTGGAATAATAGATTTATCGCCTATTTCTATTGAAATTTTTGCGTTAGCTTTAGTAATTTGAATATTACCTTGATCTATGATTAACAAGCTCTGCATCTTATTTCTAAGACTAAATAGCTTGCGTCAATCATTAAAGTAAGGCTTGGTCTGCCGTCATCACTACCTGCAATCTCAAAAAATCCGGCATTAATAGCAGCTATAGCATTGGTACGGTGTGCCATAACGTCTACTGTTTCTCTGCCTATAACCTGATTATGTGCTTTGACTAATTTCAGCTGAAAATCCTTAGGATCGATAGTGAGCACATGAATCACATGCTTATCTTTTTCATAACGATTATAGGTTAAACCTTGATGTTCCTTTGCGTATATTTTAAAATTGAATATTAAAATCACGAATAAGTAAACTAGTCTCATCATATTGTTTTACCTTTATTTCTTATCTGTTTGTCTGCTTATGAAATCATCTATAACATCGAATAAATCTTTGCTTGGAGGAGCAAAGCTATTAGCCATAAAAACAAAGGCTTTCTTATGATACGACTGCTTCAAATTATACCCACATAAACAACTTATTCCAGACATACGGTCTTTGCAATAATATTATTTGAGAGTTTGTTGCGGTTCTTAAGAGTAGAATTCTCTTCATCGACCTTTGGTAAAGCAGTTACAAATTCAGGAGTAGTATATCCTTTTTTTAACAGTGCAAAAAGAGTTATGGGCTGAACTCGATTGTACCTAAAAAGCCCTGACCCATCTACAATAGCGAGTCTTTTGTATCAATCCCAAAATACTGCTTAATTAATTGCTTTATAATATCACTCCCTTCGGCCCAATCTGTAATTTCTTGATTTGAGTTATAGTTAATTACCGTCAAATATACACTATCCAGCACTAAATTATCAGAGCTTTTCATTGCCGGCTTTATTATTTCTTTAAGAGGTAAGGATTCAATCTGATCCACCAATTTAAAGGCATTATTTATTTGATATGAACTCTGCACAATTTGTATTTTACCTTGAATATTAAGTATTTTAAGTATTGCTTCTATCTTTTTTACTGCATACTCATAATGATTTCTAGGAGCAAGTTTTAATTCTACAGGAGCATCTTTTACATTAATATTTCCTGTAATATTAATCACTTCACCCTCCCATAATAATTTAATCGATGAAGATTGATCATTTGTTGTAACATTTGAACGAATATCATAATCTAAATCTGCAGAGATTTTAGCAAACTTATTTATCTTATTAGGCGTTACTTTTATTGATATAAGGTTTTTATCAATATTTATAGAAGATACAGGAGGTGAATAATTTCTGCCTATGTCATCTATCATAAGATTAGGTGAATAGGCAGGGACTTTAAAGAATGAATTATCTAAAATAATATAGCCATTAATTTTTGAGTTCCGAAAGGGTTGCAATATATTTATTAATTGCTGAGAAGTTAATGTAGGATCTCCAGAGAACTTAATCATTACCTCCTGAATTAATTTACCCTTTTTATTAATCAATAACTCCGTTTTATATTTATATTCAGGACCGAGAGTTTTAAAGGCAACAAGAGAGGTTACAATTTTTTGGCAACTAGCAGGAGTAGCATATATCTCTGAAGCATATTCTTTATAAATGCGGTCACATTGTATATCCCCTATAATATAAGAATAAAACCCAGGCTTTTTTTTATACAATTCTTTATAATGAGGGGAAGTACAACCTATTACTAATATTGATAAAATAATAACAAAATATAATTTTGAATTCATAACCTATTTTTACTTTTTTTTGACAATAAAATTTAGCCATAACGACTCTTTACTCGGAGAGAATTTTCTACTCTTTTCAGTCCATATTTTAATTATATCAAATAACTCATCAAAATAAGATTTTATTATTTCTTCATTCATATTATAAAAATCACGACCATCAGTTTGCATAATATCAGAACCGCACCCGTAAGAAGCATAAAAAATGCCTTCCGGCTTTAATGCAGCATGAATTTTTTTATAAACATTGGTTGTTTCATTATAAGGTACATGAAGGAGAGTTGCTTGAGCCCAAACACCATCAAACAACTCCTTAAAATCGATATCTTGAAAAGTTGAGTGCAGTACATTTATTCCGGTTTCTTTTGTGGCTAATTTAACCATTTCGGCAGAAGCATCAAAGGCAACGACTTGATAGCCTTGACTTAAAAAATATTTTGTATCACGACCAACGCCGCAACCGGCATCTAGAATATGAGCCTTTTTAGGTAAATAGCTAATAAATTCTTTATAATTATCAGATAAATCCGCATTAATCGTTCTATCATAAAACTCCTGAGCGTTATTATTATAATATTGTATATTTTTCATAATTTTATATTTATTCCCAACTGTTAGTATAGTTATACTAACCCAATAATAAAACACAAGTGGAAAAGATGGATATTTTACATTGACTATTAGACTTAAAAATGGTCTACTTGTTAAGAAGTTCTTGCGTAGATACCGAAGTTGTTATTGCAAGCAGGCATTACCGAAAAACCTGCTCAATGTCATACCGTGGCTTGACCACGGTATCTAGAAAACAATTTAAAATACTAATAATTATTAGTATTTTAAGCTGGACTCCGTGATCAAGTCACGGGGTGACAGTAGAAACCCAATCCACGCAACAATACCACTTATTAAGAATAAGACTTAAGGTTTATATGATAAAAAAAATAATATTCGGAATAGCTATTTTACTTAGTCTAAGCAGCTTTGCCAATAGTACAACTTCTGACGGCTCAAAAAAAGATGGAGCAAAAACTAATGATGTTACAACACAAAAAATTATAGATGATTTCTCTACTTACGCAGGTACTATCAAACCGGAGGTACGAGAGGAAATACAAAAATATAGGGTAGAAATAGTCAATATTAACAAAGAAAAACGCGCATTATATAATAGCCTTTCAAAAGAGGCTCAAAATTTTTTAGCAGAGCAACAAAAATATAAACAAAAACTATCTATCTCTAAGCTACCGGCAGAAAACGATCAAAAAAATAATACTGCTAATTCTGACGATAATAAGGATACAGAAACAAAATAGCGTTGTTATGTGGATCAGTTTTTCGTCATTGCGAGCGACTAAAAGGAGCGTGGCAATCCATAAAATGTAGTAGTTGACATTTGATCTTACATTTAATAAAAATAATGTATTAAAAAATACAGATAAAAAAATGGAAGGTCACAATGAATCTAAATCAAAAAATAATAAAGCCAAAAATAGGTTTACTAGCACTAGCTAAGAGTCTTGGTAGTATATCGTCCGCCTGTAAAGCAATGGGATATAGTAGGGACAGTTACTATAGGTTCAAAGAGCTATATGAAACTGGGGGAGAAGAGGCGTTATATGAGATTAGCAGGAAGAAGCCAATTATAGCGAATAGAGTTGATCCAGCAGTAGAGGGAGCAGTATTAGATATGGCAATAGAATACCCAGCTTATGGTCAGATGAGAGTATCAAATGAGCTTAAAAAGACTGGTATTCTTGTATCACCTAGAGGAGTGAGATCTATTTGGCTACGTAATGATTTAAATAATATCAATAAAAGACTTAAAGCATTAGAAGCAAAGATGGCTCAGATGGTATTGTTCTTACCGAAGCTCAGTTACAAGTATTAGAGAAACGGCGTAGCGAAAAAGAAGCCCATGGAGAAATAGATACGCAGCATCCAGGTTATTTAGGGTGTCAGGATACATATTATGTTGGTAATTTTAAAGGTATAGGCAAGGTTTACTCTCAGGTATTTATTGATAGCTATACTAGGGTTGTAGATGCTAAACTATATACTGATAAAACAGCTCTCACCGCTGCTGACATGCTTAATGATAGAGTGTTACCATGGTATGAGAGTCAGCAAATACCAATTCTTCGTATTCTAACTGATAGAGGTGGTGAATATAAGGGTAATATAGAACATCATGCTTGTGAATTGTTCTTAAGCATTGAGGGCATTGAACATACCACTACTAAAGCATATTCTCCTCAAACAAATGGTATGTGTGAACGTTTTAATAAAACTATGACACAAGAATTCTTTGATACAGCTATGCGTAAAAAGATTTATACTGATCTTGATGATCTACAACTAGACCTTGATATTTGGTTAGAATATTATAATAATGAAGGACCTCATTCCGGTAAATATTGCTATGGTAAAACACCTATGCAGACTTTTATGGATAGTAAAAAGTTAGCTGTTGAAAAAAATAATGAAATCTTATATCTTGAATACTTATCTGACAAGCATAACTTGTCAGACATTCAGATATAATTTTTATAGTGCCTGTAAGATTAAATCTTGACTTCTACATATGATTTTGCTACAGGGGTAAAGCGTCAGCTCTTGGAAGGTCTAAAATCTCTGTCTTTTATAGAGAAACGAGAAAATGTTATTCTTCTTGGTCCTTCGGGAGTAGGTAAAACCCATATAGCCATAAGCCTTGGTTATATGGCTGCACAAAGCGGGATCAAGACTAAATTTATAACAGCCGCAGATTTAATGCTTATGCTTGATGCTGGATTAAATCAAGGAAATCTAAATTCCATATTCAAAAGAGTAATAATGCCATATAAGTTACTTATAATAGACGAATTTGGATATCTTCCTTTGAAGCAGGCACAGGCCAGTCTATTATTTCAGGTCGTAGCAAAACGTTATGCAAAGGGTAGCGTAATACTTACAAGTAACCTACCTTTTGGACAATGGCATACTAGCTTGGCTCAGGACACTGCACTTACGGCGGCTCTCCTTGATCGCCTACTTCATCATTCTACTATACTCAATATTAAGGGAGTTTTAGGCTCAAGGATAAAAAGAGGCTCTGTCGCATCTATAAATGAAGTATGACAATATACACGGACACTGAGATTTTAGACGTTATGATGCCATNAGCATAACTTGTCAGACATTCAGATATAATTTTTATAGTGCCTGTAAGATTAAATCTTGACTTCTACAAATAATTTTAGTAGAGCATAATTATAATATGCCTTTTATACTAAATAAGCTTGAAAAAGCTATTCCTTCTTCTAATAATATCTATATAGTACCATACCCTGTTTTTTCCAAACAAAAATATGATGTATTATTTAAATCCTATCATCTTTACTTAATGAGTATAGTAAACTGATCCCCACTCCTTGACTTATAAACCGATTCCTCTTTTCCAAATTAAACTTCGTCTACCGATTCTTCATTAACTCGAAGTATATATATACTAGTTCTTAATTTGCTGCTTTACTCTTTTCTAGTACAATATGTTAGAACGATTACGCCAAACAATGCAGAAATTAAAGAGCCTATTATTACTGCAGCTCTCATAGAGTTTGAAGGGCAGCTACTCTCAAACGTAATACTACCTATAAACAAACTTAAGGTAAATCCAATCCCTCCAAGGATAGATACAGAATAAAATTTTAACCATGAAGTATCACTTGGTAAATTACAGAATTTAAATTTTACAAATGGATATGAAAATAACATAATACCTAATTGTTTGCCTATAAATAAACCAAATATTATCCCATAAACTAAAGCAAGTATTGAATTAGAACAAGTGCCTTTAAATACAAAATATTCTAAAAGAATACCGGAATTCATAAATACAAAAAGAGGTAAAATAAAGTAATTTACAAAAGGACGAGTTAAGTTTTCAAGTTTTTTAAAAGAAGTGTTAAATTCTCCTTTTATATTAACGGGTATGAAAAGTGCTATTATAGCTCCGCATAGAGTACCGTGAATGCCGGACTCCACCATACTTACCCATAACAATAGACCTACAATTATATAATAAAATAGTTGTTTAACTTGTCGATAATTCAATATAAGCAAGATGAATATGATTGCAGAGGAAATTAATAATGCCGGAGTATTGATTGTTTTAGTATAAAACACGGCTAGTATAATTAATGCAAAAGCATCATCAATTAATGAGCAGCCTATAATAAAGGCTCGTAATTCTAAAGATATATGTCGGCTGAAAAAAGATAAAATACCAAGGACAAAAGCAGTATCGGTTGCTATAGGAATAGCCCATCCTTTTATTAAACCCGGTTTATCATAATTAAAAAACATGTATACTAAGGCAGGAACTACCACACCACCAAGTGCCGCTGCCGTAGGCAGTATTAGTTTTTTTTTATTTTTATATTCACCTTCTACTAGATGAAATTTCATTTCTAAACCTATTAATAAGAAGAAGAAAGTCATGAGACCGTCATTAACTAATTCTATAAAAGTTGTTTGTAAACTTACTTTTCCTATTGTTAAAGAGATTTTGCTGTAAATAAAAGAAGAATAATATTTTGCTAGGAAAATATTGTTGCTGACGATTATTGCTAAGGTAAAAGCAATAATTAATAATATACCGGCAAAAGTACCGGATTTAATTAATTCTCTTAATTGATTATTTATACGCATGATTTAATACTGATTATAACAAGGTCATAATAATAAGTTATTTAAATTCATTAAGAAAGTCAAAAATCTATATAAATCCATAGCAATAATTTATTTTTTAGTGAGATAAAAGTTGTTTTTTGTTTTTCTATAAGCTTGTATAATAAGTGTAAGAAGATATATACTCGTTTAATTTGAAAAATTGGCTACGTCGTTTTATAAGATCTATGGTACTGACGTATTAAGTATACGCTATGTTCCTTGACTTATAAACCTATTACTCTTTTCCAAATTAAACTTCGTCTACCACTCTTGATTTATTCGAAATATATTATGTACGTTCACTATCTAAAAGATTTACTTAGGTTCGAATCCCTGACTCCCCAGAGTAACGGGGCTATTGAGTATATTGACGATTTGCTTAAAAAACACGGCTTTAAGACTGAAATAAAGATATTCGGTGAGGCAGAGGAGCAAGTAACTAATCTTTATGCCGTTTATGGCAGTGGTGAACCGAATATTTGTTTTGTTGGTCATGTAGATGTAGTGTCTGCGGGTGATTATCACCTTTGGCATAATGCAAGTCCATTTAAGGCTCATGAGCAAGACAATAAGATATACGGGAGAGGGGCGGTTGATATGAAAGGGGCGATAGCTTGCTTTTTAGCAGCTAGCTTAGATTTTATAAAAAATAATACCGATTTTAAAGGTTCCGTTAGTTTTTTGCTTACTAGTGACGAAGAGGGTGAAGCAAAATACGGCACCAAGGAAATGTTAAAACATCTCTATAATCAGGGTCATAAAATCGACTTTGCTATTGTCGGTGAGCCTACTTGCGAAAAAGAGATAGGTGATACAATTAAGATCGGCAGAAGAGGAAGTGTTAACTTTAAATTAAATATAGAAGGCTTAGGCGGGCATGTAGCTTATCCTCATAAAGCAAATAACCCGTTGCCTTGCTTAATAAGAATATTGAACGAGTTAACAAATATAAAACTTGATGAAGGGACGGAATTTTTTCAAAGTTCTAATCTTGAAGTGACGAGTATTAATGTCGGTAATAATACTTTAAATGTAATTCCGGCAAGTGCAGAAGCATCTTTCAATATACGTTTTAATAATTTACATAGTGCAGAAACTTTAGCAAAATCGGTAGAAGAAATTGTTAAACTATACTGCGAAAAATATAAAGTAGGTTATAAGCTAGAATATAGTAGTTCTGCTGAAAGTTTTATTCAGAATCCTAGCGATAAAATAAAAGAGTTTGCCGATATAGTAGAGAGAACGTTAAAAATAAAGCCCGAATTCTCTACAAGCGGCGGTACGTCGGATGCAAGATTTGTTAAAAATTATTGCTCCTTGGTAGAGTTCGGCTTATTATCTGAAATGGCACATAAAATAAACGAATACACCAAAATTAGCGATTTACAAAAATTATATGATGTGTATTATAATTTTTTGATGGAAATACTTTGATGTCATTCCTGCGAGAGCAGGAATCCAGAAAAATGTCATACCGCGATCAAGTCGCGGTATCTCAGGATACAGTCTGCGATATGAGATCCTGTGACGGGGTCACGGGATGACAAGATAAGTGTATACCATATGCGGATGTGATGGAACTGGTAGACATGCAAGATTTAGGTTCTTGTGCCGCAAGGCGTGGGGGTTCAAGTCCCTTCATCCGTACCACCACTCTCTATTTTTTGTAACTTTAGTTTTATAATTTAATAAGAGTATAGCTATGCGTCCACCTCTCAGCAACAACACCGAAGAAAGTGAGACAACAGAAGTTTCTTCTCAAACCACTACTTCCCAAGAATCAATAGCCACCACAACTACCTTTACGTCAACCTTATCTGTAAAAATAAACCAACCGAAAAATAATGAAGAGGATAAAGAAAAAAAAGAATTTGTAAACTTTTTGAAAAGCTTTACTGAAACTCGACGCAAAAAATATTCAGAACCTTTTGTTAGGAAACCGTTGGATACAAATAAAGTAACAGATTTAGAAAGTAAGAAAGAGGAAGAATTTACAAGTTTTTCGGAAAATTTTACTGAGAGTCGACACACACTCCTTTCCGTGCCTATTTCGAGAAAACGCTCGGATAAAAAAGTAGAAAAGAAAGATGGATTGCAAGTTTCAAGTTTAAAACAAGAAAATATAGGAACTAATGAGTTACTGGAAAAAATGCTTATTAAGTTAAAAAACGAACCTACTAATGCTGTTAGTTACGAAGATAAAGTTAAAATAAAGAACATACTCTGTGATATACAAAATTTCGCTTCTGAAAAAGTGATTGAGGATATTAAAAATATTATACAGCATAATCTATTAAGCTATTGACATTATAACTAAAAGTAATAAGCTATAAGTAAATAAAATTTATTACTAGCAATGAGTAAGCCATATCCATACGCACTAAGAATAAGAGCCTTAAAGCTAATAGAGGAGGGATTAAGTATAACTAAGGTTAAAAAATTACTTAATATCTCACGGCAGACTTTGCATAAGTGGATAGATATTAAAAAAGAGACTGGTGATATAAAACCTAAGGAGAATTATCAAAAAGGTCACAATATTAAGATAAGCGACATAAAGGAATTTAAAGAGTTTATCGATAATAATAAAGATAAGAGCTTAAAAGAGCTTGCGAAAGTATCGGGCAAATATGCACCTACTACTATTTGGAGATATATTCAAAAATTGGGTTACACATATAAAAAAAACTTTTATTCATCCCAAGAGAGATGAGAATGCCAGGTTCGAATTTATAGAGAAAATAAAAGATATACCACGAAAAGATTTAGTATATTTAGACGAATCTGGCATAGAGGATAATGCATGTCCTATAAAGGGGTGGAGTCAAAAAGGATCAAGATGTTACGGTAAGAAAATATTTCAACATAAAAGAAGGGTTTCTATGATAGCTGCCCTCTGTAATAAGGATATTATTGCCCCTTTAGTTTTTGAAGGAAGTTGTAATAGTGAGCTATTTGAAACTTATGTAAGAGAGTTTTTGATAAAAGAATTAAAGCAAGGGCAAGTGGTAATAATGG
The DNA here is from genome assembly GCA_002738285.1 of Holacanthella duospinosa. NCBI lineage: Eukaryota > Metazoa > Arthropoda > Collembola > Poduromorpha > Neanuridae > Holacanthella > Holacanthella duospinosa. Next base: position 518,022 of record NIPM01000149.1, on the reverse strand, counting down.
ACAATATTAACTTTCATAAAAGTAAAAAGATAGAAGAGTTAATAAAATCCGTGGGAGCTAGTATTTTATTATTACCCACCTATAGTCCCGATCTAAATCCAATAGAGCATCATTGGTTTAGGATAAAAAATTATATTCGTAAAACTGCCGATAATTTTACAGATTTTTTTGAAGCAGTAAGTTATAGTTTGGCAATAGCTTAATGGATTATGCTGTACATAATAATAAACGAACTATAACTACGAAAACACTAACTTATTTAAATGAAAAACTTGGGGGAATTATAGCTGCTCAAACAGACAAACAGATGATGAAGTGCTAGTCCAAGGAGCCGACGATAGTGCTGTGGATCAATAGAATCGAATGATCAATTAATTATAAAATTCCATGCAGCAATTTAGTATTTATCAAACAAGCGATGAATTACTTCTAAAATCGATATTGCTTCTGATAGAAAAATGCTATCACTCTGATCTTAAAAGTGTTGTATTAACAATAGATGCAGATCAACAAGAAATGCTTAATAAAAGTCTTTGGACTTATTCACGTAAGCAATTTATACCTCACGGAAGTAAAGCGGATCCGCAGCCTGAAAAACAGCCGATTTATATTACCGATGAGTTACAAAATCCTAATAATGCTAGTGTACTTATCATTATTTCACCGATAGATATAGGAAAAATTTTACAAGTTAAAGACTATATAGAAGTTTTTAAAAGAATAATTATAATAACCGATTTGCCGGAAGATTTAAAAGAATTAACAGCGAAAATAAATAAATTTGCTACGCATCAAAACAAAATCGATTGCTTTAAACAAGACGCACGAAGTTCGTGGAGTAAAGTAGAATAAACTTATATTCTTTTACGTACAAATAAATATAATCCGATCGTTAAAGCAATAACCAAATTGGAATAACACGCAAAAATAAAATCTAGATTTTTTGAAGCAAAATTTTGCAATATAAAATGAATTGAAGTAACAAGCAATACTGTCAAAGCTGAAAATAATACCGGCATAAAAGTTGTCTTTTTGCTATAAGGATATCTCAAAAAAACCGCAAGTGCTAAAAAGGGTAATACAAAATTATATAAAGGCCAAATTATTCTTTGATGTGCTTCAGCAATTAATTTAATTTTTTTAGTAATAGCTAAATCATGAGGAGGGTCAAGTAATTCGCTTATATAATATTCGTTTGCTTCTTTATTATGTTGAGTTCTTTGTGATGCTAAAGGATTATCATTTTGTAGCTTTATCATTAAAGAATCAAAAGTTAGCTGAGTTAAATTACCGTTTACGTCATATTCTTGTCTTAGACCTTTATTAAGTTCAAAAATCGGGTTATTATCATATATATTAAGAGTACCTGAATCTGCAAATACTACTGATGGGTTACCGGCATTACGATTATCAAATATTATTACGCCGTTCATAGTATTTCCTGCTGATTTTTTATCTATAAAAACAGTGATATCTTTAGTTATTTTATTAAAAGTTTTCTCCTCAATCATACTTGAGATATAATTATTCTTTATAAAGCTTAAACGTGATTTTAAGTTTATATGAGATAAAGGTAGGATGGTAGAAGATATATAATGAGCAAGTAGCATAACTATTAATGCGACATATAAAGCAGGCAATGCTAGCTGTAAATTATTAACTCCCGAAGCTTGTAATATAATTAGTTGTCGCTCGACTTTTAAATTATTATAGATATAGATTACGGCAATAACCGTTATTACCGGTAATAGAATAAATAATAAAGTAGGAAGTACTAAAGCTATTAAACTGACGAAGTCTATAACTTTTATACCTTTATCAAATAAATATAAAAGTTTTAATACTTGTGTTATCCATACTATACTAGTCACTGAAAAAGTAACGACTATAAGCAGTGGTAGGATATTTTTTATAAAGTATTTTCTGTATAGTAACATATGTTTTTTGTATAGTTCTAGTATGTCATTCCTGCTTTCGCAGGAATGACATACTTCTGATATGACACCGTGCCAACCTTTCTTATTACATTATTTGCAAAGGCTCGATAAATTAATTTACCTATCAATATTGTTATAAATGTAATAGCAATGCCGAAAATTATATCACTTGGGTAATGCATGGCAAGGCTTATGCGAGATAAAGACACGAGCATAATAACACAAATCATTAAGATTTTTAATGGTAATTTTATATAATTCCAAGCAAAATACGTTACCAAAACGCTAAGAGCTGCGTGACTGCTCGGAAAACTTGAAAAGCATCTTTCATTTGCAGTATTTATTATTGTTGTAAAACTATCTATAGAAAGACTACAATAAGGACGAGGTAAATTAACGGAAAATTTAAGAGCCGTAAAAATTAAACCGAATACTGCGTATATTATACCAATTTCTACTAACTTATTGTAACCATGCCAAAATTTATTTTGTCGTTCAGTGGTGTTTTTAATTTTCTTTAATTGAATATAAAAATATATGCAGTATAAAATATATATTAAGGCAAAATTAGCGATATTAAAACAAAGAGAAATTATTTTTAAAAGATAAGGTATAAAGCCGATATTAGTAATTTTATTCAAAAATAAGAATATTTCTTGATTTAAGCCGCAAAAATTATAAAAAACTTCAAACATCATTTTAATTATTTATGTTACAAGTAACAATACTTGGATGCGGGGCATCTATAGGAGTGCCAGTAATCGGATGTGATTGCTCTGTATGCCTCTCAAATTCAAAGTACAATAAAAGAACTAGATCAGCAATATATATTAACGATGAAAATAGTCAAATATTAGTTGATTTCGGTTATGATATTAAATATCAACTAGTAAGAGAGAAAATAAACAAGCTTGATTGTGCAATATTAACCCATGATCACTCAGATCATGTTAATGGCATTGATGATTTACGGGTATTTTCTTTTGCTCCAAAAAAACCGCTAGAAATATATACCGATCATAATACTGCAGCAAAGCTACATAAGAAATTTGATTATTTATTTAAGCCAGCATCAGTCATGCCTTGGCAAGTGCTATCTACTAAATCTATTGATTTTTTTGATAAAATTAAAATTAATACTATCGAAATACAATTTTTTAGGCAAAATCATGGTCCTATAGATAGCTTGGGCTTACGTATAGGTGATTTTGTCTATTCACCTGATGTCGTTGATTTTCCGCCTGAGTCGGAAGAGTATTTAAAAGATATAAAAATATGGATATTAGATTGTATGGATTACAAATCAAATCCAAATCATGCAGGGCTTGATAAAGTTTTAGAATGGCGAGAAAAATACAAACCTGAGCAGATATTATTAACCAATATGAGACACACGATAGATTATCATGAAATTACGAAAATGCTCCCAAGTAACGTTAAGCCGCTTTATGACGGCTATAAATTTACAGTTTAGTTTATGATTATTTTAGAAAAAGTCTGTAAGCGTTACGGTAAAAATTACGCAATTAAGAATATTGATTTAAGTTTTACTACTAAGGAAACTACTGTAATAATCGGTCCTTCGGGAAGCGGTAAAACTACTCTACTTAGAATTTTGAATAATTTGGAAGAACCAAGTAGCGGTACTTTTTTGGTAGACGGGAAGAAGCTAGTGCCTAAAGACAGAAGAAAACTTCGCTTAAAAGTAGGAATGGTGTTTCAAAATTTTAATCTCTTTCCTCATTTAACGGTAGGAGAAAACCTAATTTATACGCCGGTAAATGTTTTAAAATTGTCAAAAGAACAAGCAATTTCTATGGCAAAAGAGCTACTTGTGAAATTTAAGCTAACGCAAAAATTTGATTCATACCCGGCGAGTTTATCCGGGGGACAAAAACAACGTATAGCGATAGCAAGGGCCTTAATGATGAAGCCGGAAATTTTGTTATTCGATGAACCAACGTCAGCACTTGATCCCGAAAATATTAAAGATGTTATAGAGAATATAAATTTATTAAAAGATCAAATGAGTATGGTAGTAGTCACGCACCATTTGAAATTTGCAAAATTAATAGCGAATCGTGTTATTTTTATGGATCAAGGGCAGATTTTAGCAAATCAGCCGGTTAAAGACTTCTTTAATAAACCAGCATCGCATCGAGCTAGATTGTTTTTAGAGAATATCGGTGATTTAATGTAATCTTCTTGATAAATATAAAATTACAAATTATAATTAGTATTTAATTTAGTATTAATTATAGGTCTAATAATGGAACATATTTATGCAAATCTAACAGTTAGTATCTCTGAATTTAAAAAAAAGTCCTACCGCATTATTGGATAAAGCAAGTGGTGAGCCTATAGCCTTATTAAATCACAATAAACCGACTGCTTATTTAATTTCAGCTAAATTATATGCAAGAATCATTGAAGCTTTAGATGATAATTATTTATTAGAGCTTTCTAAAACTAGATTAAAAGATAAAAAGGAAGCAATAGCGGTTAAAAGTAGCTTTTGTCATTCCCGCGAAAGCGGGAATCCAGTAAAAAATGGTAAAAATAAAAAAATCATATAAAAATTTAGTATATAATTTATTTAGAAAGCTGGATTCCTGCTTTCGCAGGAATGACATAGAATCAATAAATGATATTATCATATGAATAAAAAACTCATAAAACTTATTTTTATCGTTTGCAGCACCGTAATTGTAACCGGTTTATTATACAAATATATTAATCAACATTATCCGAAATTTTTTAAAGAACCGCAAAATATAGGAAGCTTTTGTGCGTTGTTATTAATATTATTTAGTATAATTTACAGTACTATTAGCCAAAATGAAATACGCAAATTTTGTTTGCAATTAGCAAGCTGGGCAGCAATTTTTTTAGTTATAATAACCGGTTATGCTTTTAGGTTTGAGCTGAACTACGCTTATCATAGAGTAATGTCTACTTTAATTCCATCATATAAATGGTCTACTGAAGTCGGAGAAATTATTATAGCCCGTAGCGGGGACGGGCATTTTTATGTCGATGCTTTTGTAAATAACGTTAAAATAAAATTTATGGTAGATACCGGTGCGAGTGATATAGCTTTAACTAAAGAGGATGCCCAAAAATTAGGCTTTGACTTAACTAAATTAAAATATACTAGAACTTATCTAACGGCTAACGGCGAAAATAAAGCCGCCCCTATAACCTTAAATAGTGTAGTAATCGGTACGGAATTTAAGAACATCAAAGGGCATGTAGGTCTTGGTAATCTTGATATTTCACTGCTTGGTATGTCACTACTTGAGCGTTTCAAAGGTTTCAGGATTGATAAGGATTTATTGATCTTGAATTATTAAATAACATTTTTCAAAGAAATTTACACTGCCCACAAGGTGTTGTTAAGTGGATACCCAAGTCGTCATTGCGAGCAGCCTATAAGCTGCGTGGCAATCTCGTGCAAAAATCCTGAGATTGCTTCGTTAAAACTTACAATTTTTCCTCGCAATGACAATCTTCAAGACATACATTAAAACGGCATTTTAAAACCAGGCGGTAAGCTCATACCGTTTAAAGCTCCTGATAAAGAATTTTGTGAATCTTCATCGCATTTTTGTTTAGCATCGTTAAAGGCAACTTTAATTAAATCCTCAAGCATTTCTTTTTCCTCTGCTTTTAATAAAGATTCATCAATTGAAATCTTTTCAACTTCACCTTTACCGTTTGCAATGATCTCAACAAGCCCACCGCCGGCTTTACCGGTATATCTCGCATTTGCCATTTGTTCTTGAGCTTCTTGCATTTTCTTTTGCATTGATTGGGCTTGTTTTAAAAACTGATTAAAATTTACCATAATTCTATCCTTTAATTTTTAGCTTTTAAGTAAAATATCCGAAATTGTTATATTTGGGAAATGTTTTTTAATTAAACCAAAATCGTTACTTGCTTCAATCTTGCATATTAATTGATTCTTTAGAGTTTGTTTATTCTGTTCTTTTATTATTACTATTTCAAACTTTTCTTTAGTAAAAGCAGCTAGTAAATCTTCTATTTGTTTCTTTACTTTGCTTGTAACTTCAAGACTTATAATTTCCAATTTATTATCAGTAAAATTTTTAAGTTCCGTGTGATTGAGTAGAAAATAATATATATCTATTTCATTATTTTTATATAGATATTCAAGAAAATCTACAATTTCAAATTTTCTTTTTATTTCTGGATTAATTGACTGATTTAAACTTTGATTATTACCATAGTAAACTGATCCCCGTTTTGTGCTTTGTTGTTCGTCGTCTCGCCTATTAGTGCTTTGCTCCTCACGCCTTTCACAAAATGGGGCTGAGTTTACTATATCAGAATCGTCAAGTGACGGTAGCGATACCGAATATATAGACTTTATAACTAACATTTCCGTTTCTGTTAGCTGATTATAGGAAATTTTTATTTCGCGGACTCCATTATTATATATTTGCCATAAGATTGATAAGTGTGGCAAGTTAATTTTATCCAAAATATTTTTGATTCTATCATTAAATGATTCATATATCGGCAAACTATAATTAGGTAACATTTTTACTTTGTTAAGATAAGCTATAAAATCTGCTACCGATTCTATAAAAATCTCAAGATTAACCGAAAAACCGTAAAGCTTATTTATTAAATTTATAGTTTTTTCCGTCTCTCTATGGATGATATGTTCAACAAATTCTATTATAACGGAACTATCAACAAGCCCAAGCATTTGATTAATTACTTGAGAATTAATTATATTATCGGATTTCGCCGACATACTAGAGGCTTGATCTAAAATAGAAACTGCATCACGTGCCGACCCTTCCGATTTGTAAGCTATAATTCTTAGAGCTTCTATATCGGTTTTTAAATTTTCTTGCTTAGTTATATATTCAAGTAATTTTAAAATCTCTTCAAAACTCAGACGCCTTAAATCATAACGTTGACATCTTGAAATAATAGTTGCCGGTATTTTTTGTACTTCCGTCGTTGCAAAAATAAATATTATGTGAGGCGGGGGTTCTTCCAGTGTCTTAAGAAGTGCGTTAAATGCTCCTTTAGAGAGCATATGCACCTCATCAATAATGAAGATTTTATGTTTACCTTGTAGAGGTTTATATTCAGCGGATTCTATGATTCTACGTATATCATCTACGCTAGTTTTACTTGCCGCATCAACTTCGATTATATCAGGATGATTATGGTTATTAAAGCTGACACAATTTGTGCATTCTTCGCATGTTCTAATAGTGTAGTCAATTGATTTAAACTTGCTTGCATTGTCGCTCGTCGCTCCCCTATTATCTATAGGCTTCACTCCTTGCTCCTTGTATTCAAGCTTAACTGAATTGACTACATTATTTTCAGTAATTAAAGCAGAGCAGTTTACGGCTTTAGCAATAATACGGGCGGAGGTAGTTTTACCGACTCCTCTAATACCTGTTAAAAGATAACCTCCGGCAAGCCTATCATTTAAAATAGTATAGCTTAAAACTTTGACTAATACCTCTTGCCCCTGAAGCTCGGCAAAGTTACTAGGACGATATTTCCTTGCAAAAGGAATATACTGATTAGATGAATTTATATCGGTCACGATTTAAATTTTGAAGAATGATTTGATTTTTTCAGTGTCATTCCTGCGAAAGCAGGAATCCAGCATAAAGCGAGATAAATCGAGCTTTTAATTTCAAAAATCTGTTGTATTTATATTTTTCTGGATTCCCGCCTACGCGGGAATAACATAAACGAGTCATGCGGGCGACGTCGGTCAAGCCACGACATGACAGTATAACTGTATTTACTCGAAGTAAATGCTAGTAATGACCCACTGAATCTCACTCCGGCTGCTTCCTTTCAGACCTGACCGACTAAACAAGCACAATGCCCACTACTAGCATAATTAACATAACCTGTTTATTAGGAAGAGACAACATATTTTTTTTCTATTTCTGCTTTTGTTAACCGCTCAGGTGGACCAAATATTTCAGGATTTTTTAATTTAAACAGATCATCGGAAAATTTTTGTACTTTAGCTATTTTATCAAAAGTAATAGTGACTATATTATTATCTTCAAATATTTTTAATGTTTCAATTTGTTTAATAGCTTTATTAAAAGTAATTTCGTTACGCTTTTCCGTTAGAGTATGATGGATAGTAATTTTAAAAATATTTCCTTCATTAATTACCGATTCAAAAACAAAATCCTTGTCAAAATTCTCATTGTCACCGAGTAAAAAATTAAATGTATTTTCAGCTCGAGCGATTCGGCTTACTTGTTCCATATCATAATCATACATTGATACAAAATTTTTAGTACCTATTATAACTAACGGAAAGGGAGGATAATAATTACATCGAAAATTATAAGGTTTGTTGATCAACAATTTTCCTTTAACTATACTAGCCTTAGAATCTTCTTGAGTAAAATCTATCGCAACCGATTTTATCGTACGTAGATAAGTTTTTAGCTCCGAAATAACTATTTTATCACTTGCTCCAAATGCTAAGCTTGAATTTACAAAAAGATAAATAATAATTAGAAAAAATATTTTTTTCATTTTCGTTGTTTTATATTTTAAATTATGTTTAAAATACCTTAGTTATACATCTAATGCAAAATAATAATTTTTATGAAAATCGTTGCTTTAAAAGAAAAAGCCAAGCATGAGTTGCGTACCGCTATAACTCCTGAAGTAGCAGGATTATTAGTCAAAAAAGGCTATATGGTTACAGTAGAAAGAGATATAGGGTTTTCTGCAGGTTTTCTTGATGAAGAATATGTTGCTCTAGGTGCTAAGATATCTTCAGTGCCGCTCGAAATTATTTCCGATGCCGATATTATATTAAAGGTACAACCTTCATCCGTTACGGATAAATATAGTGAGCTTGAATTTGCAAAAAAAGGAGCAATTATTGTAGGATTATTGTCGCCTTATTTAAATCATGAATATATAAAAGCGGCAGCTAAAAAAAATCTTAATACCTTTGCTATGGAGTTTGTACCGAGAATTACTAAAGCACAAAATATGGACGCTTTATCTTCTCAAAGTAATCTAGTTGGATATAGAGCAGTAATTGAAGCAAGCTATCATTACACAAGAGCTTTTCCGATGATGATGACGGCAGCAGGGACTATTTCACCGTGTAAAACTTTGGTGCTTGGTATCGGCGTTGCAGGGCTTCAAGCTATTGCAACGGCAAAAAGGCTTGGTAGTATTGTTGCAGGATACGATGTAAGGGCTGCTACCAAAGAGCAGGTAGAAAGCTTAGGAGCTAAGTTTGTTTCGCTGGAACTACAGGATTTACAAGATAAATCAGGCTATGCTCACGAGAGCTCGGAAGATTACAAAGCTAAACAAGAAGAGTTTTTAGCAAAAATTATTAAAGGATACGATATAGTTATTACTACTGCACAAATTCCTGGAAAAAAAGCACCGTTACTTGTTACGAAAAAAATGCTAGAATCGATGAAACACGGCTCAGTGATTGTTGATATAGCGACCTCTACAGGGGGGAATGTCGAAGGATCAGAAATGGACAAGATTGTTACCAAACACGGCGTTACTATAATAGGCTTGTCAAACCTTGCCGCCAAGATTGCTACCGATAGCTCAAAATTATACTCCAAAAATTTGTATAATTTTTTAAATTATGCTTTGCAAGACGGTAAATTTAATATGGATGATGAGTTAGTACGTGATATGTTGATTACTAAAGACGGAAAAATTGTGAGTGAGAAATTAAATATATGAATCAATTACCGATAATAGCGAAGCAGGCGGCTGAAATTGCTCATAATACCCAAGAATTATCAGACAAGTTAAAAGATTTGGTAATAGATACTAGTTGGCAAACGAACACAAGTACTATAGACCCGCTAGTATTTGCTATAACTATTTTCGTATTAGCTTCTTTTGTTGGCTATTATGTTGTGTGGAAAGTAACGCCCGCACTCCATACCCCGCTTATGTCTATTACTAACGCTATTTCAGGTATTATAGTTCTTAGTTCTATGATTGCCGCAAGTAGCTCTGCTTTGGGGTTTCCCGGTCTACTTGGGTATTTTGCAACTTTACTTGCTTCTATAAACATTTTCGGCGGATTCATAGTGACAAAAAGAATGCTAGAGATGTTTAAGAAGAAGTAACTATAAGTGTAGAAGTCAAGATTTAATCTTACAGGCACTATAAAAATTATATCTGAATGTCTGACAAGTTATGCTTGTCAGATAAGTATTCAAGATATAAGATTTCATTATTTTTTTCAACAGCTAACTTTTTACTATCCATAAAAGTCTGCATAGGTGTTTTACCATAGCAATATTTACCGGAATGAGGTCTTTCATTATTATAATATTCTAACCAAATATCAAGGTCTAGTTGTAGATCATCAAGATCAGTATAAATCTTTNCTAGTAAACCTATTTTTGGCTTTATTATTTTTTGATTTAGATTCATTGTGACCTTCCATTTTTTTATCTGTATTTTTTAATACATTATTTTTATTAAATGTAAGATCAAATGTCAACTACTACAACTATAAGTACAGCATATTTCAGAAAGCTCAATACCGGCAAATTTTTTCAGGATTCGTCTATGCTCACATACTTCTTGGGTACGCTAGTTTAGCTCACCTTTAATTCATGAAGCTTACTGAATTATGCTGTATAACAACGTAATATGCGGATTGATGCGTACAACCTCTACTTAATTTTTTATATAGTTCTATTTAAACTCCATAATCAAAAATTCTATGATTGTTCGCCTACTAACGTAACATTAAGTTGCTCAATAAGATCTCGTACTATAATATCATTATTTGAATCCCAAACCGTTAAAGTATCTGACATCTTCAGGAATGCTTCCTTATATGCTTCAGGATTATGAGCTACGTCTATGCAGTCTTCATAAACTTTTAATTTTTCCGGATCTTGTATAATTTCTTCACCTTTGTGATGAAAATTAAATGCTAAAATTCCGCGTTGTGTTGCTAAATCCCACTCTCCTAAATTAGATTTATCTTCTTTTAAAACTTTAATTCCATATTCTTCTAATTTATTCTGAACTGTTTCTATATCTGTTTTACTATGTTTATCCTTAGAGAGGATAATTTCCGGATTTTGTTCTCTTGCTTTAAAAGAATAGATACCAAAATTATATTTCACATCATAATGCTCTGTTGCTTTAGCTAAGTCCTTCCACGGAAAATAGGGACCGGGGCTGATGGTATAGCGTACCGGAGCATAATCAGCATGAGCAATTACAAATTTAGAATTAATCTGATGCTCATCTACTAGTTTTTCCATTAGGTAAGCATTAGCTTCTATTTGCTTATCAGTAAAAGGAGTTTTAGCATCATTAACATTATGTATTGTTATCGCAAAATTATTTAGCAGGTTATCTTTAACAAAATGCTCCGGGTTTAATTTACCCGCTAAAGCTCCCGGTCCTAAAGCATATGGTGCATATTCAGTCTTTACTAACTGATCTACTGGACCGTCTTTTTTTATTAGAAAATGAGTGCCCACATTTCCGGTTAAAAAATTTCCTAAAGAGGCTTTATATTCCCCTACAGTATAACCAACAACTATATGAGTAATTTTATTTTCAGGGTTTTCCTCTCTTCCTTCGTTGTTGCGTAATTTAAAGTTATTACATTTGTCCTGTTCCTGGTTATATTCCCCTCCTATTTTTGGGTATGATGATGGAGCTGTCTCTCTCGTATATTTAGTATTAATATCTAATTCGTATTTCATAATATCCTCTTTGATATAATAATTAAGTAAGAAAGTCTTACATTTATATAATGTTTTAACCTTCTCGCTAAAACTGTATCATAACAATAATGAATAGTAAATTTTTTTTTAATGAAATAGTTAATTATTGTTAATAAGAATTTGATTACCGTTTTGTTTGAAAAATACTTAAAAGATTTCTTAAGAGTTGTTTAAATTTCTAATTCTTTATATTCAACTTTAACTACTTCATATGATTTCGTTCCTCCCGGCGTTGTAACTTCTGCAATATCACCTACCGATTTTCCAATCAAAGCTTTTGCTATAGGAGAAGCGATTGAAACTCTTTTTTTAGTGATATCGGCTTCATATTCTCCTACAATAACATATGTTACTTCTTCTTCAGTATCGTCGTCGATCAAAGTAACCGTAGCCCCGAATTTTATGTTATTTCCCGATAGTTTACCAATATCAATAATTTCCGCCCTTGCCGTCATATCTTCAAGCTCTTTAATACGCCCTTCTATAAATGCTTGTTTTTCACGTGCTGCTTCATATTCCGCATTCTCGGATAAATCGCCGTGTTCTCGTGCTTCTGCTATATCTTCACTAATTTTTTTACGCTCTACATGTTTTAAATGTTTAAGCTCATGTTCTAATTTTTCAAAACCTCTAGCGGTGATAGGAAATTTTGTATTCATAATTATATATTGTGTAAATTTAGTAGTTTTAGTATACTATTTTCAATAATATAGATTTCAGCAAGTATATTTGTAATAGTTAAATTTGTCAAATAAGCCTTTTTAATTATTTTTCATATACAGCATAATTCAGAAAGGTTCTAGACAAGATGAATTTAAAGGCGAGCCTGCAACAACGTATAAAAATACGTGAGTACAGGTGAGTCCTGTAAAATTCGCTTGGATCAAGCTTTCTGAATTATGCTGTAACATAGCAATAAATTAGTAATCCTTATGGCAATCAAAGATTTTGATTTTGAGAAAAAGCGTAAAATTTTCCACCTATCGGCTATAATATTTCCGCTGCTTTATTTATTTATTTCAAGAACAACCATTACATTACTATTATTTATAATAACTGCTATTACTTTATATTTAGATATATCACGTCATAATAATGCAAAAATTAGCGAATTTGTAACTAGATTTTTTTCAAAAGTTATAAGGTTTGAAGAAAATAACGGCTCTTTTGCTTTAAGCGGTATTAGCTTTATGATGCTTGGTTTTTTCTTGACTGCTTTTCTTTTTCCTAAAAATTTAGTAATTTGCTCGTGGTTGATTTTAATTATTTCTGATTGTTTAGCAGCTCTTGTCGGCGTTAAAATAGGCAATAGTTTAAGTAACGGTAAATCGATAGCAGGTTCTATTGCCTTTTTAGCTTCTGCAATTTTTATAAGTATATTAGTATATTTCTACTTAGGGTATAATACAAGTTTTATTATTATTATAATAAGTTGCATAGGGGCTGCGGCAGCTGAATTTTATTCAAAAGATTTAAGAATTAACGATAATTTATCTATACCTCTTTCTTATTGTCTTTCTACTGCTATTCTTTCTTATATACTATGATTCGTTGAACTTGAAAAATTGGCTACGTCGTCGTCTTCGGATGCTGAACGTTAAGTCTCCGCTGCCTCGGCTTACAGACCGATTACTCTTTTCCAAGTTGAACTTCGTATAACAACTCTTCATTTCACAGGAGTATACAATGAGAGTTACACCGGAATTTTATGAGTTTTTAAGAAACCGTATTAATATATCTGATGTAGTACGCCAAAAAGTAGTTTTAACTAGAAAATCCGGTAACTATGTAGGTTTATGTCCTTTCCATCAAGAAAAAACTCCGTCTTTTACGGTTAGTGATAGTAAGAGATTTTTCTATTGTTTTGGTTGTAAAGCAGCCGGTGACGTTATAAAGTTTACTTCTAATATTAGCGGTCTATCCTATAATGAGTCTGCTATAAAACTTGCAACCGATTACGGTATAGAGATACCGAAATTAACTACGAAACAGAAAGAATTTTATGAAGAATCCGATGAAATTCTAAATATTTTAGAACTCGCCAATAAGTTTTTCAGAACGCAGTTAACGTCTGAAATATTAAATTATCTACACCGAAGAAATATTGCCGAAAAAACAGTAAAAGAGTTTTCAATAGGTTTTGCTCCAAGGAATAATAAATTTGAAAAGTTTTTTCATGATAAGAATATTGATATTACAAAACTCGGTAAAGCAGGTCTAATTGGCAGGAGAGAAAACGGTGAAATATATAATTTATTTTCTAACCGTATTACCATTCCAATTAGAAATATTTACAATAAAATTGTAGGCTTTGGTGGTAGAGCGTTAGGGGAGGGGCTGCCTAAATACTTAAATTCACCTGAAACTACAGTATTTCAAAAAAGCGAAACTCTATACGGTGAGCATAAAGCGATAAGCAGTAGCTATAAAAAAAATCACTCGATTTTAGTAGAAGGTTATTTTGATGTTATAGCACTACATCAAGCAGGTTTTAGCGAAACGGTTGCGAGTCTTGGTACTAGTGTTACTGAGAATCATTTACATAAATTATGGCGTGCCGGCGATGAAATTATATTATGCCTTGACGGAGATAATGCAGGTATAAAAGCTAGTATAAGAACTATTAATCTAGCATTACCTATTATTAATAGTGAAAAGAAAATTTCTTTTATTAGACTGCCAAGCGGGCTTGATCCCGACGATGCAGTAAATAAAAACGGTGCTGATTTTTTTACAAAGCTTATAGATAAAAGAATAAGCCTATCAGAAATGATTTGGCATATTGAGTATAGCGGCAAGAGTTTTAAAACCGCAGAAGAAAAAGCTAATTTAGAAAAAAATTTAAAAGATTATTGTAACAAAATATCGGATAGTAATTTAAGAGCGAGTTATTACAGATTTTTTAAAGATCAAATATGGCAGAATTTATTAACAAACCAGAAAAAAGTTGTAACTAAAAACTCAAATTTGGCTCCTATAGTTTCAAGTCACGGCTATTCAGAGCTTGAAATGCTAGAACACGCTTTTTGTACTTTGTTGGTTAAGTTTCCTGCAATACTTGAAGAAAAAGATATTAAAGATTTCATCATTAATTTAAATTTTAATAATAAATCGCTTGAAGAATTTCGTAATTGGTATTTTAACGAAATTATAGATAATAACGTAGAAGCAGGTGAAATTGCTTCAATTGTGGAAAAAACTAGCTTTTTTGATATTTTTTTATTATTATCAAAAACGGACAACTTATTTTTAGATATCTCATTTAATAAAAATAATGTCAGACTAGATTTATTATGGCAGTGGCTACATAAGAAATATTATCTAATAAATTTACAACAAGAATATGCTATCACTATAAGCAGCATTGATAATCACGACTTTGAAAAAGTTTTACTATATAAAAAAGAAATTCTGAAGATTGCAAATGAACTTCAAGTTTTAAACGAATCTTTTATTAACCACATGACAACTTAGGTTCTTTGTACTTTTAATTAATTATGATTATTCTATTAAAAGTGCAAAGAACCTAACATAAGTTTAAGAAGGTCTTAAACTTATGATTAACTTAATTTATCCTAAGGTATTTAATGAGCAATAGTAATATAGATAATGATCTAGATAAAATAGATAGTTTACTTAAAAAAGCTAAATCTAAAAAGATACCGGTCACTTACGATGATATAAACAAAGCTCTTCCTCTTAATAAAAATCCTTCAATAAGACAATTAGAGGAAGCTATATTAAAATTTTCCGATGCGGGAGTAGATATTTTAGAATCTAATGAAGATGAAGAAATTAAGCTAGATATCGGAATGGATGAAGAATTTAAGTTATCTACTAATGTTGATAATGAACCTGAGGATGAAGTAGAAGAGGAAAATATAGGTACCACTGATGATCCGGTAAGATTGTATCTTAAGGATATGGGGGGAGTTGATCTTTTAACTCGTGAAAACGAAGTAGAAATAGCAAAAAGAATTGAGGAAGGACGTAAAACAATGACAGCTTCCTTATGCAGAAGCCCGATTGCTATGCGTTGTTTTATAATATGGTATGAAGATTTAGTTAATGAAAAAATGTTACTACGTGATCTAATAGATTTAGAAGCTAACATGTTACATGACGAAGCACCGGAAAATGATGAAGAACATAGTAGTGATGCCGAAAGAGAAGAGCATGAGGATAATCACTTATCTATGTCTAGAGTAGAAACGCAGATATTACCTAATATTATAGAGCGTATGAAAAAGATTTCTTTTATCTGCGAAGAGCTACTCATTGAAGCTAAAAAATGTTATGAGAAATCTTTTGAGCCGAAGGTTTTACAAAATAGCAAAAAATATAATAATAATTTGGAATTATTAATAAATGAGGTCTCGGAAGTACATTTTAATTCTAAAAGAACGGAAGAAATTTTAGGTAAGATGTATGGAATAAATCGTGATTTAATTAATAAAGAAACTGCCTTTTTAAAACTTGCCGAAAAGTACGGGGTAACTCGTCAAAATTTCCTTGAAGAATATATAGGGTCAGTTATCAATGCAGCATGGAAAGAAAAAATGCTGAAAAATAAAAAAGCCGCTTGGAAAGAGCTAATTAATAAAGAGTCTAGCTATATAGATCAGATGATTGCCGAGTTATCGGCTATAGAAGTTAATACCGGTCTTTTAGTAAACGATTTTAAAAAGCTAGTAAATACTATACAGAAAAGCGAAAGACAAACGCTGCAAGCAAAAAAAGATATGATAGAAGCGAATTTACGTTTAGTTATATCTATCGCTAAAAAATATGCTAATAGGGGATTACAGTTTTTAGATTTAATTCAAGAAGGTAATATAGGGCTTATGAAAGCGGTGGATAAATTTGAATATCGCCGTGGCTATAAATTCTCTACTTATGCTACTTGGTGGATTAGGCAAGCTATAACAAGAGCTATTGCCGATCAGGCAAGGACTATACGTATTCCTGTGCATATGATTGAAACAATTAATAAGATATTGCGTACTTCAAGACAAATGCTTAATGAACTCGGATACGAACCGACTGCAACGGAAATCGCTAACCGTCTTTCAATGCCGCTTGATAAAGTGCGTAAAGTGATGAAAATAGCTAAAGAACCGATAAGCCTTGAGAATCCCGTAGGTGATGATAGTGACGGCGGTCAATTAGGCGATTTTATCGAAGATAAGAATGCAGTAGCACCGATTGATGCGGCAATTCAGTCAAATTTACGAGAAGTTACCACTAGAGTACTTGCAACTCTTACTCCTCGTGAAGAAAGAGTACTTAGAATGCGTTTCGGTATAGGCATGAATACTGACCATACCTTAGAAGAGGTAGGGCAGCAATTTAAAGTAACTAGAGAACGTATAAGACAAATCGAGTCAAAAGCTTTAAGAAAATTACAGCATCCTATTAGATCTAAAAAGCTTAATAGCTTTAGAAGCGGAGGAAAGCGTGGTGAGGGTAACCCATCAGATTTACTAGAGGCGTGATAATACTTATACCGTCATCCCGTGGCTTGACCACGGTGACAGTGGGCTATTATGCATAGTACCCTACGATTTTTTAGAGAGGTTGTTGGGTCATACCTATGTTCCCAACTTTTAATCAATTGTTTTTAGTTCGCATTAGTTTTTGAGCGACGGTAACCGAGTTAAAAAAAGTGGATTTAATATGATCAAAACCATAAGTAAATAGTGAAAATAGTTGTTTTTCAACTGATTTATACTGTTTGATTGGTATTGGGTTGAGAGAGTTTTTTATTAAACCGTTTTTTACAATTAAAGCTGCTGCAATAGAAGTTACCACCAATAATTTTTGGAATCTTTCGGGATTTACCAAGTGGCTTTTTTCAATATCAAACCCACCACTTTTCAGGTGTTTGAACAATCTCTCAATTGACCAACGATATTTGTATAAAGCAAAAATATCCATTTCAACCGGAAAAGTAGAGATTAAAACCATTAGCTCGCCTTTATCATTTTTATAGGTAGAAAAAGTAACTTTATGGTGCCATAAAACACCTTTATAACTCTTATACTCCAAGGCTTTTAGGTTTTTAAACATTTCCCTAACTCGTAAAGTTTTTAAACCATTTTCTAGACGAATNTTATACTCCAAGGCTTTTAGGTTTTTAAACATTTCCCTAACTCGTAAAGTTTTTAAACCATTTTCTAGACGAATGTTATAATCACTCTTTGCGGGAATAACAAAATCTACTTTGTTTTCAACTAAAAAATCCGGTTCTGTCGCATCTATTGCCAAGTGAAGTGATATATAGTATAAGAAGGGAAAAATTAGAAGTATGCCATTCCNCGCATCTATTGCCAAGTGAAGTGATATATAGTATAAGAAGGGAAAAATTAGAAGTATGCCATTCCATATATCACCAAAACTGTTGAGACATTTCAAAGGATTTTGTTCTNTATACTCCAAGGCTTTTAGGTTTTTAAACATTTCCCTAACTCGTAAAGTTTTTAAACCATTTTCTAGACGAATTTTATAATCACTCTTTGCGGGAATAACAAAATCTACTTTGTTTTCAACTAAAAAATCCAACCAGTCTTTATTCATAAATTCTCGATCAGCAAGTAAATGTTTAATTTTTTTAGCCCCAAAGTTTTGTATAAATTCATGCAAAAATTCTTCCATAANTACTGTTTGATTGGTATTGGGTTGAGAGAGTTTTTTATTAAACCGTTTTTTACAATTAAAGCTGCTGCAATAGACTCTGCCAGTAAATAGGCACTGACATTTTGCCAATAACTATACTTAAAAACAGTTATAACTATAGACTATGTCCGAATTGCCAATTTGTCCGATCCATTACAACTATATAACTTCCTTCGCCAAACAAGTTTAAAATACATTTTGCAACCTGTAAATAGTTGAAGGTAAATTCTCTAAAAAAACGGTATACTCTATGTATTTTTGACGATGCCTTGCTATTGCCGGATATCCCAAGCGATAAGCCTTTAAGATAGATGGAGCCGCCAGTCATTAGACTGATTATCATCGAGGATAAACATTTTAATCTTGATTTATTACCGCCTATGTGTAAAATCAGTGCCTGAAGTAGTATTTTGTCCATATTTTGTCAAAAAAATCAACCTTATACTACTTCAATAACCCTTATTCAAGCCTCTTAATAACCTCCTTCTCAAAAAATCGTAGGGTGGTATGGACAATAACTCATTCAATGCAGGAAGTAATATCAACTCCACCTACTCTTTCTTGGAATACTCATCCTATATTCGGTAANTACTACTTCAATAACCCTTATTCAAGCCTCTTAATAACCTCCTTCTCAAAAAATCGTAGGGTGGTATGGAAATATATCCTCTAATACTTCAAATATCTTGTTAACTGATTCTGCTCAATTTGTACAAAATCAATATGCCAAACAACTTAAAGCTAAAAAAGAAATATCAAAGAAAATGCTGTTTTTAGATAGCACAAAAAATACTATAACCACTATCCTAGATATCTCAGATAAATTCATAAAATCACTTTACTATATTTATAAAGTAAAAAATGGAGAGATTACACTTGAGCAAA
The DNA here is from genome assembly GCA_002738285.1 of Holacanthella duospinosa. Lineage (NCBI taxonomy): Eukaryota > Metazoa > Arthropoda > Collembola > Poduromorpha > Neanuridae > Holacanthella > Holacanthella duospinosa. Next base: position 498,743 of record NIPM01000149.1, on the reverse strand, counting down.
CTCTACTACTTAATCCTTGGTGAAACCTTAAAACCATTTTTAACAAGTTCCTCATTAAAAATAATCTTTAGTGGAGCAGTTATATCACAAGCGAGAATTACAAAATTAATAGAGGCAATTTCTTCTGAGGATAAAAAAGTAATAACATGGTCTACTAATGATACAAATGATGACCTTGTAATTTCTGATTATAACTTAACTATAGAAGAAAAAACCATTTTGAATTTTGAAAAATTAGTATTAAAATTAGAAACACATTATCTTCTTTCAGCTTCTTCAGGAAAAGGCAAAACTACTTTTTTAAAGAGTTTAGTAAATTGTATTGCTGATCCATGCCATAGCGTTGGTGAAATTTCCATACCTACTCATTATCAAAATCCAAAAATAATATTTATTGATCAGAATAGTTACATACCGGTTCAATCTACTTTATTTGAAGTAATAACCTCCGGTCTTGATCAATCAATCATTAAAAATAATAAACAATCACTGGAAGAAAAAATTAACACACTATTTATACAATTAGATCTAGGTACATTAATTACGCACCTAAGTGATAAAAATTATGATGTAATAAATGCACCGAGTGGTGGTCAAAACAAAAAAATTGGAATCATTAAAGCTATAATTTCAAACCCTAAAATATTAATTTTAGACGAAGTGTTTGCCAATCTTGATAAAACATCTATAGAAAATACACAACAAGCTTTAAAAGAATTTTTACCGGAAACTTTAATGCTTGTAGTGCATCATGACGGTAAATCTCATGACTATAATAATTTTTATGATCAGTATATAAATCTTGAAGATTTGTATGCTGAAATAAAATTATTAGGAGAATAGCTATTCTATTCAACCCTATATACTTGACTACTTTTCATTTATCATGGTGTTCAATTATGGGAATTTTTTAAGATTTCTTTATAGACTTCAAGATTTTTTCTAAGCATTAGATCAAGAGAGAAATCATTTATTACAGTATGTCTTGCGGCTTCTTGGATTTTCTGAGCAGTATCAGTACCTAAAATCGAGAAACAATAATCAATTTTCTGTGCTAACGCTTCGGCATTATTTGGTTCTACGTGGAAACCGGTGATATTATTATTTATTGTTTCTACTGCCCCGCCGATATTAGTTGCAATAACAAGCTTCTCCATCGCTTGCCCCTCAATAATAGTTCTGCCAAAAGCTTCAGGCTCGATTGAGGCAGAAACAATAATATTGGAAATTCCGTAAAGATTTATTATATCTGAGTCATTACCGAAAATTTGAATTTTATTTTGAAGTTTTAGATTAGCTATAAGCTCTTTTACTCTATTAGTAAAATTGGGATGTCTAGATATATCACCGACCATTAAACAATAAAAATCTCTATGTTTTAATTTACTTAATGCTTCTACTAAAACAAGATGCCCTTTCCAACTTGTCATTCTAGAAGGCATTAATATTATCGGCACTTTGCTCGGTGCATCATATTTATCACGACATTTTTCAAGTTTTTCCGGCGTTAAATTTGCGGGATCGAAATAATCACAATTCACCCCACGCTCAATTACTACTATTTTATCTTCATCAATTTTATAGTTTTCGAGCAAATGCTGTTTTACAAAATTAGACACGGCAATAACTTTCTCGCCTTTTAGCATTATGCTATTATAATATTTTTTAAAACTATTCGGAATATTATAAACTCCATGAAATGTAGTCAAAAATTTAGCATTCGTCCATTTTGTTGCTAGATATGAACTCCATGCCGGAGCCCTTGATCTCGTATGAACTATATCAACATTATATTTTTTAATTATTTCTGCTATTAATCTTGCATTATTCAGAATTACAAAAGGATTTTTACTGCTACTACTCATTTCAATATGCAATATATCTTCCTTATCTAATTCTTTAACTAGAGTACCGCCTGCTGAAATTATGATAGGAGTATGACCGAGAATTTTAAGATATTTTGCAACTTCTATAGTACCTCTTTCAACCCCTCCGGATACTAGAGCAGGAACTACTTGCAAAATAGTATATTTATTGTATCGTTTACTTGACTTTAATGAAGGCATTAAATCTCAATCTATTAAAATAATTATTTAAAATGCACAAGCTTTATAATAGAACACAAGACAAATTTATTGTCTATAATTATTATAGAATAATTAATACAAATATTCCATCTGTAATTTTTTTACACGGCTTGATGTCTAGTATGCAATCAACTAAGGCTATCTATTTAATAGATTATTGTAAAAAAAACAATTATAATTTTATTGTTTTTGATAATTTCGGTCATGGAGACGCATCAGGACGATTTGAAGATCAAACAATTAGTGATTGGTTAGAGGGTGTATCACTAATTTTAAATGAGTTAATAGATACGGAGGTAATATTAGTCGGTTCGAGCATGGGTGGATGGCTAGCACTTCTTGCAGCTTTAAAATTTCCTAATAAAATAAAAGGACTTGTATGTTTAGCTCCCGCTTCTGATTTTACGCAAGATGTTTGGCAAAATATATCTCTAGACGATCAAAATAAGATGCAAAAAGAGGGAGTGCTAGAAGTAGCAGGTAAAAATTGCGAGCATAAATATGCTATCAGCTATAAACTGATAGAGGATGCAAAAAAACATTTACTGCTCACAAAAAACAAAGTTGATATAAATATACCGGTGCATCTAATTCATGGTATGTTAGACGAAGATGTATCTTATAATGTTTCGCTTAAATTACTGGAAAAAATAACGAGTAAGCAAATAGTAATGAAGCTAATTAAAGATGCACCTCATAATTTATCTAGAGAAGAAGATTTAAAAGTAATATCTAATTCCTTAGAAGAGATAATAAATATAATTAAATAAACAATATAATAATGTATAGCAAAATAAATAAAATTCATGATTTTAAAGAAGTTATAGAAGCAATCGAGCAAGCCGATAATACTAGCTTGGTGCTTTTTGACGTTGATGAAGTAATTGTGATGGATACTGATGAATCTCGGCTAACACATGATTATAGAAAAGAATTAATGGTGGACATTGAAAAAAGACTTACTAGAAAAGAATGTGCATTATTACTTAGCATTGTTCTTAAAGACAGGAAAGCTAGATTTGTTAACCCAGATATCTTAACAATATTTGCTCTACTTAAAGAAAAAAATGTACCGGCAATGGGTCTTACTAAACTTCCTACCGGAAAATTCGGTACAATTGAAGATATGATTGCATGGAGAATTCGTGAACTCGCTAAATTAAAAGTAAACTTTCAAGAATTTTCACCTTTAAAGGATGAAATTATAATAGAAGATTTTAATGCCGGTTACGGTAAACCTACTTTGAAAGACGGAATAATTTATACTGCAGAATATGATAAAGGAAGCGTACTTGAATATGTATTGCGTAAAATGAATTATTATCCTAAATCAATAATATTGATTGATGATATAGAAGAAAATTTATTATCATTACAAGAAACTTGTAATAAACTTAAAATTAACTATCAAGGATTTGAATTTATGGGCTCTGCTAGCGTTCCTGAACCTGATCTTGATGAACAATTAGAAAAAATTAGATTTGAAATTCTAGAAAAAGAATATAAATGGCTAACGGATGAAGAACTTAAGGGGGTAAAAAAGTAATCTATGTTCACAAAATATATCAGTTTTTTTGTCTTACTTATTTCTCTTTCTAGTATAGCAAGTAAAAAGGAAGAAGAAAAAATTACAGGGGTAAAAGCAACTAAAGTACAAATTGCCGAGCTTTACGACATATTTAATATTGTAGGGCAATGCCAAAATGATAATAGCCGTGATTATTATGCTAATGCCACCGGAGTAGTTGAAAAAGTCTCGGCACATCAAGGAGAAATAGTAAAAAAAGGGGATATATTGCTAGTTATAGATAAAAACATAGCAGAAACCACTAAATCTAGAGCAGAAGCTTTATTAAATACAAAACAAGAAGATTTTAATAGAAAAGAAGCTTTATTTGCTAAAAAATTTGTAAGCAGCGCAGAACATAAAAGATCAAAAAGTGAACTTGAAGATGCCAAATTTAATTACTCTAAAGCCCTAAAAACATACAATGATATGATAATTACTGCACCATACCAAGGTAAAATAGGTGTGATTAAGTCTATGGTAGGAGATGAAGTAAAAATAGGCGATTATCTTTTTAGCATTACCGGAACAGAAAACTCACAAAGTATTTTTATTGAATTACCGGAGTCTTTAAGCGGAAAAGTTGGAGTCGATACTGAAGTTTTAATTGCAGGAAAAATTAAAAGCAAAATCGAGGCAGTATCGCATTACTTATCAGATAACGGCACTTTAACAGCTAAAATTATTTTACCTATGGGTACAAAAATCCTACATAATAGTTATGTAGATGTTATGCTTATAATTAATCCACATAACAATCTAACCGTTTCTGAAAGTTGTATTCAACGAAATAATCAAGGTAATTTTATTTATAAAATAGATGGTGATATGGTAAAACAATTATATGTAAAAATCGGTACGCGTACTAAAGGTTTAATTGAAATCATCTCTGATGATATTAAAGAAGGCGACTTAGTTGTTACGGAAGGTATGACTAAAATCGGCGATGGCTCAAAAGTGAAAATAATTAATGAATAATTATTTATATATGCTTTCTAAGCCATCTCTGTATTCTAGAGATTGTTGCACGTATTCCTTCTTGTCTTATAGAAGTAATAGTTAATAAAATCAAAATTCTTGTCACAAAGCAATAGGTTCGTATTTTTTGAACTATAGAATAACTCCCACAATTTGTACTATTATTTTCTAATAATCTTAAGTGTGCAGTAGCTCTCACGAGCAAATTAATAGTATATGTATTGAATTTACTTAAATAATCATCATTAACAACGTACGCAGCAATATTTATTAACCCTTGAGAATATTTAGCAGGGTTTATAAACGCATTACTACCGTCGCTCCTAACACGGAACTTGGATAATGCCTTATCAATCCCTCCTATTAAATGCTTACTTGCAATAGCAATAAACATACAACAATCTTCGCCAATTTTAATACCTTCAGGAAATAAATTTTGTCTGAATAACGAAGCCCTGCCCATTACTGTTGTTGTTGTTATCATACATGTTTGAATAATTTGCGGAAAAACTTTACCACTAACCTTACCGGAATTAATAAAACATATATGTCTTCCTTCTTCATCTATTCTTTGATATGAAGTATGAGAAAATACAAAATTATTTTCCATCATAAATCTTAATTGAGTTTCTATTTTATTTGGCATAAATAAATCATCTGAATCAAGAAAAGCAATGTATTCCCCCGTAGCTTTTTTAATTCCTAGATTACGTGCAGCACCAGGTCCCTCATTTTCTTTATAAAAATATTTTATTCTTTTATCTTTTTTGCATATTTCAGTTAATTTTGATACGTCATCAGTTGATCCATCATCTATTATAAGCACTTCAAAATTTTGATGTGTTTGGGTAAGTATGCTTTCTATTGATTCTATAGTCCAATTTGTCCTGTTATATACAGGAATAATAACGCTAACTTTAGTATTATTCAAATATTCATTTGCCATTTCTAGAGCCAATTTTTCTGATTTTTTATAAGGGGTACCTTTTAAAAAAGCTGCGGTATCAAATAAAAAAGCTGCTATTACGCCATCGCCCATTTTTGACATTTCTTCTTCAGTTAACTCTTTTAAAAAACCTGACCATAATTCTTCACATTCTTGTTCATGTACAGAAATAGTATTTGTTCCACGTTCAGGATGCATTCGAGCTTTGATAAGTACTTGATCATCAAAATATATAGGAGCTACTCGAAAAAGCCTAAAGCATAAATCATAATCTTGGGTTGTTGGTAAAGTTTCATCAAATATACCAATTTCATGAAAATATTTGACAGGTATTAATAATGAGCAACCATGTATTAACCCTCGTAAAAGTGGAAATAATGAAATATTGAGTTTTTCTTTAGAACTTATAACACTATCAGGTCTTATATAGCGTAAAGATTTTCCATTTTCATCAATTAACTCATAACCACCGTAAATGATAGTATCTTTATTATCTAATTTATTTAATATGTTAACTTGATGCTCGATTTTATTAGGATAATATATATCATCATGGCTAAGCCATGAAAAATACTGCCCTTGCATGTTTTTTATGCCGTAATTTAAAGCCGAACCGCAACCTCCGTTCTCCTTAGAAAAATAACGTATTTTATTACCATATGATAATGCAATTTCTTCCGTTTTTCCATTATCTTTAGAACCGTCATTAACAACAATAATTTCAATATTTTTATAACTCTGAGCTAGCGCACTATCTATAGCTTCACGCATATAATTAGCACCGTTATATACAGGAATAATAATAGAAACTAATGGAACATATGTATTTTGTCTCATCCAACTAACTTTTGAGAATTAGGAATGAATCTAATCAATATGCTAATTAATAAGCTAATTATAAAAGTAGCAACTCCTACAATTAAACTTCCAATTATTGGAGAGTCTATAGGATTAACTACGGGAATTACTAACATTTCTACTTTTAATTTTTCTATAACTAAAATATGAATAAAATATATGAAAAAACAATTATCAGAAATACATTTTAATAGTTTATTATAATAGATCGGTACATTAGCTTTTTGTAATACTACAAATATTCCTATAGATGCGATTATAACATTTGGTGTTAAATATACATATGCAGTTTCATCAGGTATAGAGGAATTTATATTTAATTTCCAAGTAATAGTAAAAGTAAATATACTTCCTATTAAATATAAAATTAACCAATAATAGCTAGGAAACTTTGAGCCAATGTTTTTCCTTATTAGATACGCTCCTAAAATTGCATAACCAGAATAATTAAGAAAATTACTAATTGCCATCCAATTTGCTATCGATAAAAAGTAATAAGAATTAACAGCATTAATTACAAGCCACAATATTAAAAAATAATAAGCAAATTTTGTATCTTTAATCATTTCATTAACAATTAAAGAAAGAATGGGGAATAGTCAATAGACCCCAAGCATATAATAAACAAAACCTAGATGATACATTGCAGGTTCATGAAAGATACTATTTAGTACAGCAACAATATTAGATGTTTCTCCAATATTATATAAAGCCCAATATTTATAAAGAATACTCCAAAATATTAGTGGAATTAATAATTTTTTTATCTTATACCACAATTTTTCTATTGGTATTATATTTTTAAGAGCTAAAACACCTGACAATAATATAAATAAAGGAACAGCTACCCTACAAAAAGAATTTATAAAATTAGACATGATAAAACTTTTAGAAAAAGGCAAAGAGGAATATTCATAGAATAATGGAGCTATAGAATGAATTATAATTACCATGAAAATAGCTAAAGACTTGGTTAAATCTATCCAAACTATACGGTTATTATTTATTTTCATTATAGTTTATATTTAAAAATTTAAAAAATGTTTCTTCCATACGCTCTAACGTAAAATCTCGTAAAAAACATTTTGAACCGTTTTTAGCAAATTTTTTATAAGAATCTTCATCAGTTATTACTCTTTCAAGCTCATATATTATTTTATCAGCTGCAAGAGAATTACACAAATATCCTGCATCATTTTCTGCTATATATTTGCTTGGTGAAGAATAGTCAGGAGCATGGCAAAAAATCGGTTTGCCGGAAGCAAAATATGTAACTAATTTTGAAGGAAAACTCGTACTTGATTCTTTATAGAATTCTTCAGAAAACCAATATGGCATATACAGAAGGTCAGACTCGGCAAGTAATCTAATGGTTTCTTCTTGAGAACGCCATCCTAAATACTCAAAATTAGCAGGTAGTTGTGTAAATACTTGAAAACCTCCACCCATTACTCGAACTTTAATTTTTCTGCCCGCAATAATCCAGTTAGCTTGATTAAGAGCATTAATAAGACTTAACCATTCAGATTGAGCATAAAACTGTCCTGCCATACTAATTATAAATTCACTTTCATCTCGATAAGAAGCAGAAGGTAATCGGGCAAATTCTTTTGGCAATCCTGCAATTACCGGTATAGTAGGTATATTATATTTAACCTTATAACTCTCAGACATCGCCCATGAGGCGGTAGCACAGCAAGTGCTATATTTAATTACTTCATCAAATTCTTTTAAAAGCCTTTTTTGAGTAAACCTATCAATTTTATTAGCGCGAAGCCACCACTCAAAAGGATCCCACACTTGAGTAAATAGCGGTAAGCTTAATTTTTCTGAAAGACTTTTTGCTAAACGTATTATTGTTTGTCCTTCCAACACCACCCATAAAGCATCAATTTGCTGCTGTTTTGCAAAATCAATAATTTGAGGTAATAAATTATATTTTACATGTGCTGCATTTAATAACTCAAAAGTAAAGCTAGAAAGTTCTCCTAATTGCCTTATTGGTATTCTCTGTGCATTTTCTTTAGGTTTTCGTAATACTAAATGCGGGATTTTTTGAAGCTCCGTAGGTATTATAGGATCTAAATGATGGTTAATAATAGAGCAAATAGCTATTTGCTCTATAGGTAAAAACCTTACTAAGCGATCCAATACTAAACCGGCAGTAAAGTTTTGACAAGGCGGCATATCGGTTAAAAGTAAAAATTTCATCGATCAATTATTTTTTTATATAACTTGGCTAATGCTTGTGCTTGCATTATCTCATTGTAATGTAATTCGGCTATTGCTCTTCCTTTTTTGCCCCGCTCTATTCTTTCATCCTGGTTGTAAATAAGACGTTCTATTGCTTGATAAAGAGCTTCCTCATCTGCAAGCGGCACTGTTATTCCTACTTCAGGAGCATGTACTACTTCAGGTAATGCCGTTTTGTCAAAAACAATTACCGGTTTGCCACAAGCCATTGCTTCAACTGCCATCATTCCAAATGATTCAGCAATCGATGGCATTAAAAAAATATCTGATGCTACTAGTGCGTTTCGGATAGTTTCTTCATTATCTATCCATCCGAGGTTAATAATTTTAAAACAATTTTCGAATTTTTTTAATAAATCATGATTTCTACCTAAGGTAAAAAGACATATATCATTTTTATTCTTAATTTTTTCTAAAGCATTAATTATATGATTTAAACCTTTAAAGGGATTATTATCTATACGAAAACATATAACTACTTTATTGTCAGGTATTCCAAATGTTTCACGTGCTTTAGGTGCACTAGTTGGTGAAAAGAAATTTAAATCTAATCCAAAAGGTATTTGATGGGTAGGTACATTTTCAAATAAAGGAGACAATTTAACCATATCATGCATCCATCTAGAAGCTACAATCAATTCAAATTTAGCCTTTCGATAAGATTGTAATTTATAGTCAAATAATAATTTAGTATTATCCTTTCTCAAAGGAAACGGCGTAGTAAGATCCGGACATTCACCACATCCTATCTTCCAACGTTTACACTCAAAAGGATGTATGCAATGTCCGGTCATTGCCCATGGATCATGCAATGTCCAAATTGTGGGCTTTAAATCTGTAATTTTTGATAAATCTCCAATACTAAAATAGCCTGAGTGTATAATGTGCAGATGAATTAAATCAGCTTCTTTAAAAGCCGGCATCTCTATTATTTTAGGAACGTTGCGATATAACACCGATTGCAAAGAAGCTCTTTCTTCTATTAGCTGGATAATTTTATTTATCTTTTTATTTAATATTCCATCAAACGTTAATATTTCAGGATTTTCAGTATCTTTATACCATACCAAATGTTTAGACTCAATACCATATTTTTTTAGTAAGGGCGTAATTGATAAACCATGAAACCTACGCCCCGGTGATTCATAACCATTTATTTGTAATATTTTCATTTAAATTTTAAAATATACCTTGTCTATCTTCTAAGCATTTCAACAATATGCTGTTATCGGTATTTGGAGCTTCTAGATAATTATAAATATAACAATCTAATAGTTTTAAATTATTCTTCTTAAATTCTGAACCATCTTTTATTCCATTTTTAATTAAAGCTTTTATTTTATTTTGACGCTCTATCGGGTCAGAAGCTACGTTACTAAGTATAGCGACATCCTTTAATTTATGTAAAATATTTTTTAAAGACATTATACTTAAAATTATAGCAATAATATAAAACCAAATTAAACTTCTAAATTTTAATTCAGAATTATAAGAATTTTTAATAAAACTTATTGCTACAAAACAAAATACATAAGTATAGCTATTAAAATATCTAGCATAACAAGCAGCTACTTTTGCTTCTTCACTAATAAATCTTGTTAAATATAAATCTATTCTAAAAACAATATACAAAGCAAAGCCAATTAATAAAATAATATAAACTCTTAAAAAATTTTTTAATTGCTCTCTAGAATTTTGCCAAATAAAAACTAACGTTATAACGGTTATACCATAGATATAAAATGCTTCAGGAAGATAAATATAATTAATAATATAACTTATTATTAATTTTACAATAGTTAGCTGCTCAGAATTAATTAATAAAAGATTATAAATAGAGACAAACGGTGCTTGTTCAAAAGAAGAGCATCCAAAATCATATGCACTAATTGTACATAATTGATTAACGTAATTACACCATATAAATTTACTTAAAATAGGTAATAATAATAAAATTACTATTCCCCATAAACTGGAATATTTTTTATTACAAATTAGGTCAACTGTAATTATAAAGATTGCTATATATGATAACCAATATCCTACCTCTTTAATATTCGGTAAAATAAATAATAAAGGTGATATTAGAATTAAACTTAATATATATTATTATATTTTTTAGATTGAAGATAAATAGCTATAGTGGAACCGAATATACATCCTATAGTTGCATCAACATGCAACGAGTTAATACTTACTATTACATCATACATAGAAAATAAAATTAGCATTAAGTATAAAAATATACCTAAAAACAATCTTTTTTCTACTAATGCAACCGAACAAAAAATAAAGTAAAGAAAACCATTAGAAAAAACGTTTAAGCTTTCTTTAAAACCAATAATTTTACTTATACTATATTGAAAAATACTAGCGAGTTTTACATAACCGTTAAACTTGTTAATAACTGATGAAGGATCGTTAGGTAACCTAAAACCAGATAAATATTTGTTTCTTTTACAAGTAAGTCCCCAATGAGAATATTCATCCCAAAAATAATAACTAGGATACCCTTTTACACATATATAATAAGTAATCATACCTAAAACAAATGTAATTACATCAACCCCAAATAATTCCCCTATATTTCTAATATCTTTATTTTGTCTAAAAAAATTAAAAATACAATAAAGAAAAAATCCTACTCCTAAAGCAAAAGAGGCATAAATCACGGGATCTAATATATAAAGTATAGACGCAATAAAATATATTGATAAAATTGTAGAAGTTGAAAATACTAATGCGTGAGAAAATTCTATTTTAAGTAATTTTCTAAAAAAGAAGCTATATCCTAAAAAAACTGTAAATAAAAATATTATTCCACTCATATTGCTCTTAATTTATTTAATATTCTTCTTATTTTAGCGTAAATCTTCATAAAAATAGAGCGATTCTCATTACTAATTTTTAGTTCTTGCTCTTTGATTTCTATCTGTTCCTTAAGTATTTCCAATTCTTCAGTATTAACAATTAACTGATCGGTTAGTTGGTCTGTAGTAGATTTTAATAATTCTTGTAAATTATTTATTTGCTTGTATAAATTATTGATATCTTTAAATTGTGAAGCAAATTTATTTATCTTAGATACATATTCTTGAGCTGCATTAATAGCAAAATTTATTTTTTCACCCTCTACTATTTCTAGAATTTCTTTTAAAGAGGTTGTTGCTCCTTTCTCAATTAATAGTTCTGTTGTGCGTTGACACATCCATAAACCGCATTTTAAGCTATTTTTTACAATTTCACTGTTTATAACTTTTTCTTTAAAGTCAGGAAATATAGCTTTAAAATTTTCTAAATGATTTGTAGTATCAAATAAAATCTTTTCTCCATATACGTCACTAAAATAATTTTCAGTATATACTATATTTTTTATTGCATAAAAGCCCCCATAAGGAGTAGTAAGAACCTCACCCTTAGTATTATTAGTATGTAATTCTTTACATCCTATAATACTCCATCCGGGAAAATCTTCCGGATGCCATCCGGATTTATGTTCTTGCCATTCGCCTCCATGTAAATTCCAGCCATCAGTATCATGTACTTCTTGCGGCATAAAACCCAAAGGAGTAAATATTATAATTTGTTTGCGAGCTACCCGTTCGCATTCAATTAATACTTCTTTCCCAATTTCTTTAGGCATATGCTCTATAACATCTATTAAAAATATTGAATCAATAGATTTATCGGGAAATATAGTAAGAGTAGCTTTTGCATCTAAAGGAATTATTATTGAATTAGTTCCTGATAAATTCTTTTTTAATATTTCAGCATATTCTTGATATGGCTCTACACAAATAAGTAAATCAGGAACTATATATTGTTGCGGACGAATCCCGCATCCAATATCCATAATACTAGAAACAGCGCTTATAAATTCTTTTATTTTAGTATGAAATATATCTGCCGAATACCATTCTTCAATTATTTTATCTTCTTTTGTCATTTAAACCAAACCGTACTATTAACATAATCAACATAACTTAAAACTATACGCAATATTTTCTTTGATACAAGCCCCGCTTCGGCATAATCCGGTACAATATCTTGCGTACGTTCGTTATTCTCATGTTCTTCCGTGATAGCTTTCACCGATTGCAATACTCTATCAGCCTTAAAACCCGACATAATAAGCGTGCCGGCGTCCATACCTTCAGGACGTTCATGTGCTTCTCTAATATTCAAAGCCGGCAGATTAAGTATTGATGCTTCCTCGGTAATAGTCCCGCTATCGGATAAAATGCAAAATGCATTCATTTGTAGTTTTACATAATCTGTAAAACCAAAAGCCGGTAAACATCTTATTCTATCACCAAGTTCTTTAAACTCATCTAAATCCTCAAGCCTTTTTTTAGTCCTTGGATGTGTTGAAAAAATTACCGGAATGTTATACTCTTTAATAAGCATTTGTAAACTATTTAATAATTCTTTTAGATTACTTTTAACGTCGACATTTTCCTCACGATGTGAGCTAATTAAAAAATATTTTTTCGGTGCTAGTGATAATTTATCTAAAATATCGGATATTAATATTTTTGGCATGAAACGGTCAAGAACTTCCGGCATATGTGAGCCTGATTTAAAAATAAGCTCAGGCGGCAATCCTTCAGCAATTAAATAACGCCTAGCATGTTCGGTTAACGTAATGTTAACATCGCTGGTATGATCGATTATTTTACGGTTTATTTCTTCAGGTACACGCTGATCAAAACAGCGGTTTCCTGCTTCCATATGAAAGATCGGAATTTTACGACGTTTAGCGGCAATTACCGATAAACATGAATTAGTATCGCCGTAAAATAAAACGGCGTCAGGTTTTTCCTTCTCAAGTACTTCATCAACTTTTTCGATAATAAGCCCGATAGATTTTGCCGTATTGTCTGCTGCTACTTCTAAGAAATAATTGGGTTTCCTAATTCCCATATCATCAAAAAAAACCTGATTTAATTCATATGCATAATTTTGACCGGTGTGAACTAGGATGTGATTAGTATATTTATCAAACTCGGAAATCACGCAGCATAGTTTGATAAGTTCAGGACGAGTACCGACAATCGTCATTACCTTAAGCATTTTTTAGCTCCTCTTGTACGTAATCAAGATTTAGTAGCAGCTCTTTTACTTCTTCTAAATTTAAACGTCTTGTATTATGCGAAGTGTAATCATCTAAAAGTGCTACTTTCTTTTCACCTTCAACAAAATATTTTGCATAATTAAGATCACGTCCGTCCATAGGAATGCGGTAATAATCGCCTAAATCTTCAGCCTTTGCCATATCTTCGGATGATACTAACGATTCATAATGCTTCTCTCCATGACGTGTACCGATAAAGCGTATTTTATTTTTGCTATCGAATATTTCTTGTAATGCTTTTGCAAGTACTTCAATCGTACTTGCCGGAGATTTTTGTACGAAAATATCACCCTGACGACCATGCTCAAACGCATATAAAACTAAATCTACGGAATCTACAAGCGACATTAAAAAACGTGTCATTGATGCTTCTGTAATCGTTAATTCCTTATTCTGCTTAATTTGATTAATGAAAAGAGGAATCACCGAACCACGAGACGCCATAACATTACCGTATCTAGTGACGCAAAGCACAGTCTCACCCGGAGAACGCATACGTGCTTTTGCTATTGCTAACTTCTCCATTAATGCTTTAGATAATCCCATTGCATTAATCGGATATACGGCCTTGTCGGTACTCAGTACGATAACTTTTGCAACTTTGTTATTAATAGCAGCACTTAAAACATTTTCAGCCCCTAAAATATTAGTATTTATTGCCTCCATCGGATAAAACTCGCAAGCCGGAACTTGCTTTAAAGCAGCGGCATGAAATACATAATCTACACCATGCATCGCCTCATTAATACTTTTATAATTACGCACATCCCCGATATAGAATTTAAGTTTTGAATTATTCAAAGCAATACGCATATCTTCTTGCTTTTTTTCATCTCTACTGAAAATACGCATTTCCTTAATATCTTTAATAATATCGGATTTAAGAAAACGAGAAAGCATTGCATTACCAAATGAACCGGTGCCTCCTGTAATCATTAAAGTTTTATCTACAAACATTATATATAAATACCTATTTTTAAAATTAACTGTCACCCCGTGACTTGATCACTGGGTCTTGTATCACAGGCCGTACCCTGATCCCGCGATAAGTCGCGGGATGACAAGTATCACCCAAACTCACACATATACTTTACAAGCTCACGCCACTGCGGCGGAGTATATCCCGTTACCTCATTAAAACGAGTAGCATCTAGTGACCTATCTATCACAAGCTCATCTGACGGGATAATATCGATTTCTTTATTATATATTTCCGCTACTAATTTTAACAATTCTAACTTATTAATCGGTTTTGATGCAACATGATAAAGCCCGTGTAACTCTTTATTCGGTAATACAAAATCCCTTATTATTCTTGCAAGTTCTACTGTCGGAAAGCCTGAATAAATAGCTTTCTCAAAACCTTTCGCCTGTCCTTCTACACTTAAAAACCAGTTAATTAAACTTCTATTGCCTGCTAGCTCATGACCTATAATTGAAGTACGTAGCGTAATAGCATGCGGGTAATCTACTTCACCAAGAAACTTAGAACGGCCGTAAAGCTCATAGCAATCGGGAAAATCGCTTTCCTTATAATTACCCTTTTTTCCTGAAAATACACAATCCGTACCAATATGGATTAATCTGCTCCCTGCAAGCCCACATAAATTTGCTAACCTATGAGGCAGTAAACTATTTATCGGCAATGCTTTTAACGGATCATTAGCATCAGCGAGTTGCTTTACAAGCCCTATACAATTTATGACGGCATCAGGCTTTATTTTGTTAAAGACCTCAACTAACGAATCATGGTTCTCAACATCTACATTTGCAATTAATTTATCGGATAAATTCTTAGAAAAGTAAGAACAAGCGGAATTATTTCGGGTCGTTGCATAAACGTCAAGTTTGTTGTCCTGACTTAAAAACCTAAACATACTGTTACCTAACATACCGGTAACACCTAAAATCAATATTTTCATAGTATATTTTATTATTTTTACCGAATCGGTTTTATCATAAATAATATATCTTTACAATAAGGTTTTTGCAAAGCTAGAAATATATGATTATCAACAAATTAATTTAATATTAGCATTTTTTATTTTGAGTTCTGCCCATATTTTATCAGTAGTATACATAGTTATATCATAATATATACCAGAGCAATACACGCTCTATCTCCAAGTGATAAGCCATATTCTTTAGTATAACTAATTAATTTTCCTGTTAGGATTGCAATATCTTCAGAAAATGGAATAATCTCCGGTATAATATCAGTTATTATTTCATCAATTTCATGTGCAGGAATATTTGTTCTTGTAAGTACAGCATAATCCATTAAGCTATTGACATTATAACTAAAAGTAATAAGCTATAAGTAAATAAAATTTATTACTAGCAATGAGTAAGCCATATCCATACGCACTAAGAATAAGAGCCTTAAAGCTAATAGAGGAGGGATTAAGTATAACTAAGGTTAAAAAATTACTTAATATCTCACGGCAGACTTTGCATAAGTGGATAGATATTAAAAAAGAGACTGGTGATATAAAACCTAAGGAGAATTATCAAAAAGGTCACAATATTAAGATAAGCGACATAAAGGAATTTAAAGAGTTTATCGATAATAATAAAGATAAGAGCTTAAAAGAGCTTGCGAAAGTATCGGGCAAATATGCACCTACTACTATTTGGAGATATATTCAAAAATTGGGTTACACATATAAAAAAAACTTTTATTCATCCCAAGAGAGATGAGAATGCCAGGTTCGAATTTATAGAGAAAATAAAAGATATACCACGAAAAGATTTAGTATATTTAGACGAATCTGGCATAGAGGATAATGCATGTCCTATAAAGGGGTGGAGTCAAAAAGGATCAAGATGTTACGGTAAGAAAATATTTCAACATAAAAGAAGGGTTTCTATGATAGCTGCCCTCTGTAATAAGGATATTATTGCCCCTTTAGTTTTTGAAGGAAGTTGTAATAGTGAGCTATTTGAAACTTATGTAAGAGAGTTTTTGATAAAAGAATTAAAGCAAGGGCAAGTGGTAATAATGGACAATATTAACTTTCATAAAAGTAAAAAGATAGAAGAGTTAATAAAATCCGTGGGAGCTAGTATTTTATTATTACCCACCTATAGTCCCGATCTAAATCCAATAGAGCATCATTGGTTTAGGATAAAAAATTATATTCGTAAAACTGCCGATAATTTTACAGATTTTTTTGAAGCAGTAAGTTATAGTTTGGCAATAGCTTAATGGATTATGCTGTACACTAACAAATTCACTTAAATTAACACTTGATATACTACTACTACTTGCTATAACATCTTCTAATAATTTATAGCCCGATTCTCTCTTTAAAAGTGCAATAACTGCAGAAGTATCTAATATAACCTGCTTAGATTTTACCGGTATTTTATTCTTTTGCAGCATCTTCTTTTCTCATAAGCTTTAATTCTTTATGTAAATCAATATCTTTATACCTATCCAGTATATTTCTAGCTTTTTCTATATTTGAATGAAAAGTTGATACTATAAGTTCTGAATCGTTATACTTAATTGTTACTTCATCTCCTATTTTAAGTTTTAATTTTTGTCTTACTTTTATAGGAATAGCAAGTCTACCATTATTATCAATATAACTTTTTTGTACTATCATAAAAAATAATTAAATTAATTTATTGAACTTTTTTATATTTTATTCTTTTTGATGAAATTAATCAATTTATTAAATTGCTTTGGCAATAAATTTATTTTATTGATATTATGGTCATTTTAAATTAGTATATTTATATATAACATGACCATATAAATATATGAAAGATAATAATACACAAATATCAGCTACTGAATTCAAAAAACATTTTTTAAATCTAGTTGATCAGGTCAAAAGTAAGCGTAATTCTTTTATTATAACAAAAAGAAAGTTACCGGTTGCTAAAATAGTGCCCCTAGGAATTAATAAAGTAGAAGATAAACAAAGTTACTTTGGCTTCTTAAAAGGAACAATAAAAATAAATGATAATATAGTAAACTGTTCTTTTGAATCTGACTGGGAAACAAGTAATGACTAATATTAAAGATAATCCGGTAAACTTAATTTTGGATACTCATATATTAATTTGGTATGCAGAAGGAATAAAATTATCTAAGTATCAAATAGAATTAATAGAAAAAGCAAGAGAACATAATATGCTATATATCTCTGCTATATCTATTTGGGAAGTAGCTATGCTTGAAAACAAGGGTAAAATAGTACTTTCAATTAACCTAAATGACTGGATAAATAAGTTATTATCTATTCCAGGATTAAATCTAATGGACCTCTCGGTTTCAGTTCTAATAGAAAGCTGTTTTTTACCTAATTATGAGCATAAAGATCCAGCTGATAGATTTATTATAGCTTCTACGAGAAACAATAACTCATATTTATTCACTTATGATCAAAAAATTATAGAATATGCTAATTTAGGCTATTTAAAAATAATCCACATCATTTAAAAAAATCAAATATTAAGTCGCTTAATAGAATCAAGCACAGTTTCAAGGATCATACTGGCAGCTACTGCATCATCGTTATTATTACGGTCTTTTCTTTTCACACCGAATGATTTAAGGAAATTATTTGCAGCTTTGGTAGTGAATCTTTCATCTTGTAAATATATAGGCAAATTTATAGATTTTGTTAACTCTTCGGCAAATTTTATCACTATATTTGTTTGCTCTGTCACTGCTCCGCTCATATCAATCGGTAGACCTATTACAACACCGCAAACTTTATATTTTTCGACTATACTAAGCAAAGAAGTAATAACAGCCTTGTTATTTATCTTGGTTATAGTATTTAAGGGCATAGCAATACTACGTTCTTGATTAGATAATGCGATTCCTAATTTTTTGCTTCCGTAGTCAATAGCGATAAGGGGTGCATTCGAGATTAAAAGCGGATAAAATTCTTGAAGATTTTTTATGATCATGGTAGTTATAAAAATTACTTTATTATACTCGCTCTACTTAAAAAATTGGCTTCGTCATCCTACAAGAGCTGTGGTGCTCACGTACTAAATGTACGTTCTGCTCCTCGCCTTGTGAATTCCTTGCTCTTTTTCAAGTTGAACTTCGTATAGTTACTCTTTAATTTTACTTTGGAGTATATTATTTATATATGTTAAAAACTATTCAAAAACATTTAGATACGAAATTAATTAAATTATCGGCAATTTTAGCCTTTATTTATTGTTTGCTATTTAATACCGCAATATTGATTTATAAATTTGATTATTATAAAGCAACGATCTTTAGGGGGGTATTAGAGTTATCAAAAGATTTTTGTTATATTTATATGTTTTCTTTTATAGCATTTTTTGGTCTTAGCGTACATAGATTAGTGTTAAAAATCGGCGTGGGGTTTTTATTTATAACATCCGCTATTGCTAGTTATTACATTTATTTCTTCAAAATCAATCCTACTAAACCAGTAATAGGTAGTTTTTTCTCAACGGATTTACACGAAGTTTATGAATTAACCAGCATTAAGTTAATAATATGGATAATTTTTTGCCTTTTTACCTGTTTTTATACCCTAAAATCTTTCCCTGCCGAAAATTCTAAATCATTCGTAACAAAACTATTATCTGCCGCTTGCTTACTTATTTTTGTATATAATATTATTACTCCTTCATTTAAGATACTAACAAATTATTTTCCCGTTCAGTATTTACATAATAGCTATCTTAATCTTGCCGGAAATTTCGGTGATAAAAATTATGCAGATATTAGCAAACAATATAATTTTATAGATAACTCTGACGCCGATATTATAGGCGTTTTAGTTATAGGAGAATCGGCAAGATTTAATCATTTCGGTATTAACGGTTATGAAAGAGATACGACTCCCTACTTAAAGACTGCTCAAAACCTAATTTCTTTCAAAGCTAAATCTTCTTCTAACCTTACCTATATTTCCGTACCGTCGTTACTTTCACGTTATCCCGCAAGTCAAATTGAAAATAGTAGACAAGAGAACAGCTTTTTATCAATTTTAACAAATCTCGGCTTTAATACTACTTGGATCGGTACTCAAACTTTAATGAGGAGTTTTGCAAATTTTGACCTAAGTAATATCTATAATGACGTTAATTTTACTATAGTACCTGGCGGCTCCGCCCTATTCTCTCTAAACGATTATGATGGAAAAATGCTCCCTTTTATAGAAAGAATAACAACAAATTCAAAGAAACAATTTTTAGTAGTTCATACCTCAGGAAGTCACTGGAACTATAATGCAAGATATCCTAAAGAATTTGAACATTTCACTCCTACCTGCCCTATTAAAGTTAAGGGAGATGCAAGCGATTGCGATAAGCTTGCTTTAGTTAACAGTTATGATAACTCAATTTTATATACTGATTTTTTTTTATCTAATTTAATAGATTTACTTAAAAATAAAAATGCTTTCTTATTATATGTATCGGATCATGGAGAGTCTCTCGGAGAAAACGGTTATTACGGACACGGAGGTCCGCTACTTGCAGAACAAGTAACCGTACCTTTTATAGTTTGGGTATCAGATGATTTTAAAGCAAAATATCCTGAATCGGTAGACTCTATTAAAAGTTATGCTAATACCGAGATTAGCCATGATTATGTGTTTCACTCAATACTTGATTGTTTAAATATAGATTCCGACATAATAGATAAAGACTTAAGTATCTGTAAATCTAGTTAAAAATTATTGAATTATTAAAAAATTTATATATAAATTAAAATCTCAATAATTATATATTTATTATTATGTCTGATACATCTAAACTAGAAGACTATTATTATAGATTTTTACAAAATATCTTACTTAAAACATTAGAACAAAATAAAGCTGCAGAAACTTATTTATTACAGGAAGATTTTAATAGTGCTTTAAATGAGATAAAAAATGTAAATGAACAACTTGAAGAATATTCAAATATTCTTCTTTTACTCAAAGTAATTAAAACCCATTTTATTGATAAAAAAATATATAATTAAGTATAGTTTAACTTAAATTCTTTGTTTTATAATCAAAAATAATATAGAGTGGAAATAAAAAAAGGTATTGAATTATGGAATATGCATTATTAATTTTTAGTATTATAGCGATTTTAGTTATAATACAAATGGTTAAAGTTGTACCGCAACAACAAGCATGGGTAGTAGAAAAACTCGGAAAATTCGATAAAGTACTACAACCCGGTCTAAATTTACTAATCCCTGTCATTCAAAGAGTAGCATACAGGCACACTTTAAAAGAAGAAGCAATAGACGTCACGGCACAAACAGCTATTTCAAACGATAACGTAACCCTATCTATCGACGGTGTTTTATATGTTAAGATCATTGATCCGATGGCGGCATCTTACGGTGTTAATAATCCTTACTATGCCATAACGCAGCTTGCTCAAACTACTATGCGTTCAGAAATCGGTAAGCTCCCTTTAGATAGAACTTTTGAAGAACGCGAAACTTTAAATGTAGCAATTGTAGCAGCTATTAATCAGGCTGCTATAAATTGGGGTATACAATGTATGCGGTATGAAATTAAGGATATACAGCCGCCGCAAACTATACTTAAAGCTATGGAATTACAAGTAGCAGCGGAGCGTCAAAAGCGAGCCCAAATTCTAGAATCCGAAGGTAATAGACAAGCAAAAATTAACCATGCAGAAGGTGAAAAAGCACAAGTAGTGCTAAATTCCGAAGCTTCCTATACTGACCAAGTTAACAGGGCAAAAGGTGAAGCCGAAGCTATAGGCTTAGTCGCCACCGCTACAGCAAATAGTATTGAAGTTGTTGCAGCAGCAGTACAAAAAACAGGAGGAAGTGATGCGGTAGCTCTTAAAATAGCTGAACAATATATTAATGCATTCGGTAATTTAGCTAAAGATACTAATACCGTAATTTTACCGGCAAATCTTTCAGAACCGAGTAGTTTTGTAACCGGAGCGTTAAGTATATTTAACCAATTAAAAGCTTCCACAGAAAAGAAAACGAATAAGTAATAAATTATATAAATTTACTTCTTGTAATAAGAATTAGTTTTATATATCATATCAGATTATTAACTAATAAAAGGTTACGAATATGCCAAAAGGTGAAAATATTTGTGAAAATACGCAGGTATTTATCGGTAAAACTGCTCCGGATTTTATATCTAATGCTGTTATGCCTAATAATGAAATAAATCCTGAATTTCGTCTTAAGGACTACGCTAAGGGACATAAAGTAGTATTGTTTTTTTATCCTCTAGACTTTACTTTTGTGTGTCCATCGGAAATTATAGCATTTCACAATAAGCTTGGTGAATTTACCGAGAGACATACTAAAGTAGTAGCCGTTAGCGTAGATTCTCATTTTAGTCATCTAGCTTGGAAAAATACGCCGCATAATAAAGGTGGTCTTGGACAGGTTCAATTCCCAATGGTTTCTGATATTAAAAAGAATATTTCTTCAATGTATAATGTACTGAATGAAGATGGAATTTCATTGCGTGGTACTTTTTTAATCGATGAAAATTTTATCGTGCGTCATATGTTAGTTAATGATTTGCCTATTGGTCGTGATATCAATTATACGTTAAAAGTAATCGATGCTTTAGCTCATCACCAAAAACACGGCGAAGTTTGTCCGGCCGGTTGGCATAAAGGTGAAGAAGCAATTACTCCGTCACATGAGGGTATAGCACATTATTTAAGCTCACATGCCGAGAAACTATAATTGGGCATCCCCCCGCGCGGCTTGTCTAGTGTTGTTGCATGGTTCTGATGTCATTCCCGCGTAGGCGGGAATCCAGGGTAAAGCGAGATAAATCGAGCTTTTCAAAAAATCCTTTAGATCAAGATTTTTTAGCCTGGATACCAGGTAAGGTTTCTCTTAAGTTAACACTCATGGTTGATCGCAGAAATCTAGAAAAAAATAATCTTAACATTGATAAAAAATTACATATTTAACAAAATAAGCATATACAAACACAAATTTTTTATATGTTTTACTAGATTCCCGCCTATGCGGTGAATGACATACAACACTAACCTATATCAAATAATGCTAAAAGAATTATTTTCTGCTCCTAAAATATCTTATGATATTGAAACAATTAATATTTTACGTCTTATTAGGAGTGAAAATATCGGTCCTAAAACTTTCTTTAGTTTAATTAAATTATTTGGTGATGCAGCTACCGCTATAGATAATGCTCCGGATTTTTCTTTAAGAGGCGGTCGTTTTAAAGCAATCAAAGTTTTTAGCAAAAGTGAGGCCGAAAAAGAAATAGAGCTTCTTGAAAAAGATAATGCTAAAATTACCACTTATAAATCTTTAGAATATTCAAAATTATTACTTGAAATTTATGATCCACCGCCGATATTAAGCTATAAAGGCAATATAGGATTATTAAATCATAAAAAATGCGTTGCAATAGTAGGTGCAAGAAACGCTTCTGCAAATGGAAGAAATTTTGCTAATAAACTTGCTACCGGTTTAGTAGATCAAGATTATATAACTATTTCAGGGTTAGCAAGGGGAATAGATAGCAGCGTACATCAAGCAGCAGTTTCTCGAACCATTGGAGTCATTGCAGGCGGTATTGATCATATATATCCACTGGAAAACAAAAAACTATTTGAAAGCTTAGCAGAAGAAGGTTTAATATTAGCTGAGTTACCATCGGCTCTACACCGCTTGGAAAACATTTTCCGCAGCGTAATAGGATAATCTCAGGGCTAACCTTAGGAGTGGTAGTAGTAGAAGCAAGTTTCAAATCGGGTTCATTAATAACTGCAAAATTTGCACTTGAACAAAATAGAGAAATATTTGCCGTTCCTGGGTTTCCTTTAGATCCACGATGTCAGGGTACAGCATAATCCATTAAGCTATTGACATTATAACTAAAAGTAATAAGCTATAAGTAAATAAAATTTATTACTAGCAATGAGTAAGCCATATCCATACGCACTAAGAATAAGAGCCTTAAAGCTAATAGAGGAGGGATTAAGTATAACTAAGGTTAAAAAATTACTTAATATCTCACGGCAGACTTTGCATAAGTGGATAGATATTAAAAAAGAGACTGGTGATATAAAACCTAAGGAGAATTATCAAAAAGGTCACAATATTAAGATAAGCGACATAAAGGAATTTAAAGAGTTTATCGATAATAATAAAGATAAGAGCTTAAAAGAGCTTGCGAAAGTATCGGGCAAATATGCACCTACTACTATTTGGAGATATATTCAAAAATTGGGTTACACATATAAAAAAAACTTTTATTCATCCCAAGAGAGATGAGAATGCCAGGTTCGAATTTATAGAGAAAATAAAAGATATACCACGAAAAGATTTAGTATATTTAGACGAATCTGGCATAGAGGATAATGCATGTCCTATAAAGGGGTGGAGTCAAAAAGGATCAAGATGTTACGGTAAGAAAATATTTCAACATAAAAGAAGGGTTTCTATGATAGCTGCCCTCTGTAATATTATTGCCCCTTTAGTTTTTGAAGGAAGTTGTAATAGTGAGCTATTTGAAACTTATGTAAGAGAGTTTTTGATAAAAGAATTAAAGCAAGGGCAAGTGGTAATAATGGACAATATTAACTTTCATAAAAGTAAAAAGATAGAAGAGTTAATAAAATCCGTGGGAGCTAGTATTTTATTATTACCCACCTATAGTCCCGATCTAAATCCAATAGAGCATCATTGGTTTAGGATAAAAAATTATATTCGTAAAATTGCCAATAATTTTACAGATTTTTTTGAAGCAGTAAGTTATAGTTTGGCAATAGCTTAATGGATTATGCTGTACNTTGCCAATAATTTTACAGATTTTTTTGAAGCAGTAAGTTATAGTTTGGCAATAGCTTAATGGATTATGCTGTACAAACAAATTAATTAGAGAAGGAGCATATTTAGTGGAATCAGTAGACGATATTGTAGCTAATTTACCGCAATATGAAAATTTTATTAAAAAAGATGAAGAGTTATTTAAGGATTTTGTTGAGCTAGGAACACTAAATACGAAATATGTTAAAGAACCGTCACAAAAAGAGCGTACCTCTATATTGGAATTATTATCGGCAGTACCTATTAATTTTGAGTATTTACAAAAAGAAACAGAATTATCGCTTCCTATTATATATACGATAATATTAGAATTAGAGCTCGCCGGTAAAGTGGTACGCCACGCCGGCAATAAAATCTCATTAGTTTATAACGAATAATAATCATAGATGAATAGATGAAATTAGTAATAGTAGAATCGCCGGCAAAGGCAAAAACGATAAATAAATATTTAGGTGACGAGTTTAAGGTCATTGCATCATTCGGTCATATCAGAGATTTGCCCTCTAAAAAAGGTTCGGTATTACCTGATGAAAATTTTGCAATGAAATATGATATTTCAGATAAAGCCGGTAAATATGTAGATGCAATAGTTAAAGATGCAAAAAAAGCCGATGCGGTATATCTTGCAACCGATCCTGACCGTGAGGGTGAAGCTATCTCATGGCATGTTGCGGAGGTAATAAAAGCAAAAAATAAAGTTAAATCCGATGATTTTTTCAAAAGAGTAGCATTTAACGAAATCACTAAAAAGGCAATTATTCATGCCGTTGAAAACCCTAGAAAACTTGATAATAATTTAGTAAATGCTCAACAAGCAAGAAGAGCTTTAGACTATTTAGTCGGCTTTACACTCTCTCCTCTTTTATGGCGTAAGTTACCGGGGTGTAAATCAGCAGGACGTGTACAGTCCGTGGCTCTGCGATTAATATGTGAGCGAGAAGATGAAATAGAACGTTTTAAGTCAGAAGAATATTGGGATATTAGCCTTAAAATGCAAAATAGTAACAATGAATCGTTTGTTGCTAAATTAACTCACGTAAACGATCAGAAGCTAGAACAATTCTCAATTACTCATGAAAAAGACGCTAAAAATTTAACTGAGAAATTAAAATCTCAAAAATTTCATGTTGATAAGATAGAAAAGAAACAACAAAAACGTCAGCCACAGCCACCTTTTATTACTTCTTCATTGCAACAAGAAGCAGCAAGAAAATTAGGTTTTAGTGCTAAAAAAACTATGCAAATAGCACAAAAACTTTATGAGGGCATTGACATAGGTAAGGAAATTATAGGACTTATTACCTATATGAGAACCGACGGTGTTACATTATCAAATGATGCAGTAGCAGATATACGTAAGTTAATCGATAAAAGTTACGGCGATAAATATTTACCGAGTAGCCCTAGAATTTATAAATCCAAAGTAAAAAATGCTCAAGAAGCTCATGAGGCGATAAGACCGACAAATATCACTTATACTCCCGATAGCTTAAAAGAAAAGCTAGAAAAGGATTATTATAAACTCTATGAACTAATTTGGAAAAGAACTATAGCCTGCCAAATGGAAAATGTGATAATGGATTTGGTAGTTGCAAATTTAGCTTCAGAAAATAAAGAATATTTGGCAAAAGCAAATGGATCGACTATAGCTTTTGACGGATTCTATAAAGTTTATCGTGAAAGTGTGGACGATGAAGCTGAAGAAGAAAATAAAATGCTGCCACCTTTAAAAGAACAAGAACAGCTTAAAACTAAAGAAGTTACTCCAAATCAACATTTTACAGAACCGCCTCCAAGATATTCGGAAGCAAGTTTAGTGAAAAAACTTGAAGAGCTTGGGATCGGTCGCCCATCAACTTACGCTAGTATTTTATCAGTCTTACAAGATCGAAAATACGTCTCACTTGAGAAAAAACGATTTATGCCTGAAGAGCTTGGACGTTTGGTAACGGTATTTTTGGTTGGTTTTTTCAAAAAATACGTTGAATATGATTTTACCGCAGGTCTTGAAAATGAATTAGACGAAATAGCAGCCGGAAAGCTTGAGTGGAAAGATGCCCTAAATAATTTTTGGAGTGGTTTTAATAATAATGTCGAGTCGGTAAACGAACAAAAAATAACCGAAATTATTAGCTATGTACAGAAAGCCCTTGATTATCATTTATTCGGTGAGAATAAAGAATCTAAAGTTTGCCCTTCATGTAAAACAGGCGAGCTTAGTTTAAAGCTCGGTAAATTTGGAGCATTTTTAGCATGTAGCAATTACCCTGAATGTACCTTTAGAAAATCTATTGTTAGCGGTAACGATAATAACGAGAATGAGGGCGAGCCTTCCGCTACTCCTAATGAGAATAAAGTTTTAGGTACGGATAAAGACGGAATAGAAATACATTTGAAAAAAGGACCTTACGGACCTTATATTCAACTTGGCGAACAGGAAGGTAAAGTAAAACCAAAACGTAGCCCTGTACCTTCTAGCTTGAAACCAAGCGACATCACACTTGAGACGGCATTAAAACTTCTAAGCTTACCAATTAAAATCGGCGTGCATACAGACACTAACGAAGAAATTATCATAGGATACGGTAAATTCGGTCCTTATATAAAATATATGGGTAAGTTTATTTCTATACCAAAAAAATATGATTTTCTAAATTTAAGCTTAGATGATGCAATGAGATTAATAGAAGAAAAACTTAGCACAATTGCTGCTAAAAAACTAAATCCTTTAAGTATAGATGAGGTAGCTAACCTTGTTGATGAAAATAAGATAAAAGCTAAAGAGAAAAAAAATAAATAAAAATGACAAAAGTTATAACACGATTTGCTCCGTCACCGACCGGTATGTTACATGTCGGTAATATTAGAGCAGCACTACTTAACTGGCTATATGCAAAGAAGCATAACGGGCAGTTTATCTTAAGGTTTGACGATACGGATTTAGAGCGTAGCAAACAAGAGTATAAAGACGCTATAGAGGAAGATCTAAAATTTTTAAATATTAATTGGGATCAAACATTTAACCAATTAAGCCGTTTAAGTAGATATGATGAAATCAAAAATCTATTATTAGACAAAAAAAGATTATATGCCTGCTATGAAACTCCTGAAGAACTAGAGCTAAAACGTAAATTTCAATTATCTAAAGGATTACCGCCAATTTATGATCGCGCTAGTTTAAATCTAACAGAAGAGCAAACACAGAAATATATAGAACAAGGAAGAAAACCGCATTATAGATTTTTGGTAAATCATGAACCGATTAGTTGGCATGATATGATCAAAGGTGAAGTTAAATATGACGGTAAAGCTTTAAGTGACCCAATAGTAATAAGAGCAGACGGCAGTATGACTTATATGCTTTGCTCGGTTATTGATGATATCGATTATGATATTACTCACATTATTAGGGGTGAAGATCACGTTAGCAATACTGCCATTCAAATCCAAATGTTTAAAGCTTTAAATAAGATTCCGTTAGTTTTTGGGCATTTGAGCTTAATAATTAATAAGGATGAGAAAATTTCTAAAAGAGTCGGAGGATTTGAAATTGCAACCCTTAGAAAAGAAATCGGACTTGAAGCTATGGCAATTGCTAGCTTTTTTAGTTTACTAGGTTCTTCATCACAAATCTTGCCTTATAAATCAATGGAGAAGCTAGCAACGCAGTTTGAGGTAAGTAGTTTCTCTAAAAGCCCAACTATCTATCAGCCGGAAGATTTAGAAAGATTAAACCATAAATTATTGATAAGTTTAAGCTTTGAAGAAGTAAAAGAACGCCTCAAAGAAATAGATGCCGAGTATATTGATGAAAATTTTTGGTTATCGGTTAGACCTAACTTACAAAAATTACGTGATGTAAAAGATTGGTGGGAGATTTGTCATAAAACTCCAAATGTAAAAAATCTAAATTTAGATAAGGAATATTTAAAGCGAGCAGCAGAATTATTACCGCAAGGCGAAATCACCAAAGATAGCTGGAGCATTTGGACTAAAGAAATAACAAATATAACAGGCAGGAAAGGTAAGGAGCTATTTTTACCTCTTCGTCTTGCTTTAACCGGCAGAGAATCAGGACCGGAAATCGCAGGCGTTTTACCTTTGATTGATAGAGAAGAGATAATAAAGCGTTTAACTAGTGCGTGACCATACCACCCTACGATTTTTTGAGAAGGAGGTTATTAAGAGGCTTGAATAAGTGTTATTGAAGTAGTACAGCATAATCCATTAAACTATTGCCAAACTATAACTTACTGCTTCAAAAAAATCTGTAAAATTATCGGCAGTTTTACGAATATAATTTTTTATCCTAAACCAATGATGCTCTATTGGATTTAGATCGGGACTATAGGTGGGTAATAATAAAATACTAGCTCCCACGGATTTTATTAACTCTTCTATCTTTTTACTTTTATGAAAGTTAATATTGTCCATTATTACCACTTGCCCTTGCTTTAATTCTTTTATCAAAAACTCTCTTACATAAGTTTCAAATAGCTCACTATTACAACTTCCTTCAAAAACTAAAGGGGCAATAATATCCTTATTACAGAGGGCAGCTATCATAGAAACCCTTCTTTTATGTTGAAATATTTTCTTACCGTAACATCTTGATCCTTTTTGACTCCACCCCTTTATAGGACATGCATTATCCTCTATGCCAGATTCGTCTAAATATACTAAATCTTTTCGTGGTATATCTTTTATTTTCTCTATAAATTCGAACCTGGCATTCTCATCTCTCTTGGGATGAATAAAAGTTTTTTTTATATGTGTAACCCAATTTTTGAATATATCTCCAAATAGTAGTAGGTGCATATTTGCCCGATACTTTCGCAAGCTCTTTTAAGCTCTTATCTTTATTATTATCGATAAACTCTTTAAATTCCTTTATGTCGCTTATCTTAATATTGTGACCTTTTTGATAATTCTCCTTAGGTTTTATATCACCAGTCTCTTTTTTAATATCTATCCACTTATGCAAAGTCTGCCGTGAGATATTAAGTAATTTTTTAACCTTAGTTATACTTAATCCCTCCTCTATTAGCTTTAAGGCTCTTATTCTTAGTGCGTATGGATATGGCTTACTCATTGCTAGTAATAAATTTTATTTACTTATAGCTTATTACTTTTAGTTATAATGTCAATAGCTTAATGGATTATGCTGTACTCTATCATGTTAGTATTAATAGAACCGGCAAGCTCTGCGGTATCACCGTAGATATTATCAGCAATAAGAGAAATTATGCCTGCTGTTCCTTCGGCTAAACCTGCTACGGTTTCACAAGCTACATAACCTGCAGTTAACCCTGCTTTTACTGTATCTTTTACACATTCTATAGAATCGGACGGCGAAATTAAAATTGCCCCAACAGTCAAAGCTCCAATAAGAACCGGGGATTATAGTAAGCAAAAGTTGCAAGGCTTGCTACAGTTGCTTGAGCAAATGTGGATACAAAAGAATAATTAGCACTGCTTATATCAGAAGCAATTTCTTGAACAGAACCTACAAATTTTGCACCGTTCGTTACTATATTCGTAGCATGTGTTACTGCTGAGATGTTGTGCAATCTGCTACAGCCTTATTAACATTTTGAAAATGAATTGCAGCACTATCAAAGTAGCTGGATGTTTTCTTTGAGGTTTGTAACCCCGTATAGTTTTTTGACATAGTTTCCCCTTAAAATTAAATTGTGAGGCAATTATAAATTAAATGTTAGATTATGTCAATGGATATTATTAATAAATAATTAAGAAATTAATAAAAGTAAATTGGTATGTAATCCCTAATTTCTGAGAGGCTATCTATAAGGTAATTTTAATTGATAAGTTTTCTGCAGGAATAACTGTTCCTATTTCAAAAAAAACTTATAATCTACAGCAAAAAAGAATTTAATTAGCGTTAAAATTACTTTATAGATAGCCTCTCAAATAAATCATTATCTTTTTCCGGTATTGGATTAGCTGAAGTTAAAAGCTTTTCTCCGTAGAATATTGAATTAACACCTGACATAATACATAAAGCTTGTAATTCATCAGACATTTGCTCCCTACCTGCCGATAAACGAATATACGATTTTGGAATCATTATTCTTGCCAAAGCTATTACTCGCACAAAATCAAAAGGATCAATATCTTGTACATTTTCTAATGGCGTACCGGGAATTTTTATTAGCTTATTGATAGTTACCGATTCAGCAGGCTCTTCAAGATTTGCAAGAGTTAAAATCATATTAATGCGATCATTATTGGTTTCTCCCATTCCTAAAATACCGCCGCAACATACTTTCATACCCGTAGCCCGAACATGCCCTAATGTATCTAACCTATTCTGAAAAGTACGGGTGGTAATAATTTTATCGTAAAACTCTTTGGAAGTATCAATATTATGATTATAAAAATCAAGCCCCGATTCTTTAAGCGTAACTGCTTGATGCTCTTTTAATAAACCAAGCGTAACACAAGTTTCTAAACCTAATTTTTTGACCTCCTTAATCATTTCACAGACAAGTTTTAAATCCTCATCACGTGGACCACGCCACGCAGCTCCCATACAAAAGCGAGTACTACCTGCTGCTTTAGCACGTTTTGCTGCTGTAACTACTTCTTCAATTTGCATCAAAGGTTCTTTTTTTACGTCAGTTTTATAGTGTGCAGATTGAGGGCAGAATTTGCAATTTTCAGGACAACTACCTGTTTTTATGCTTAAGAGGCTACTTATTTGAACTTTATTCGGATCAAAGTTAGTACGATGCACTGTTTGAGCCTTATAGATTAGCTCCATAAACGGAAGGCTAAAGATTTCTTTAGCCTCGTCAAAAGTCCATTTTTTCATTTCTAAAAACTATTTTTGTTTTAGGTTCTGTATACAAATTGTATTTAAATGTTCTACAACTCTATTCGGATATAATACTTTTAATAGAGAATTCATAATATACCTCATTATTTAGTTTATAAGTTATTTTTGGATAATACATAAAAATAAAGAAAAGAAAAGAGATATTTCACGGTATAATTCTATTATTAATTGTTAATTATTTTGTTGCACAAAATTTAAAAACTAAAAAAATTTTTGATTTTTAGCTTATCTTCTTTAGATAAATTAGGCTTGAATGATCAAATTTGACCTAATTATTGCTTCGTGGATATCACAAGGATTACCGGCTTTTTGATATATTTCGTGGCTTAAACGGATAATATTGATTTTTCCTGTATTTAAAATAGCTTCATTAGAGTTTTGATTTCTAAACTGCAACTTTCCAATAGGATATTCTGCTTAACATTTTTGATTTGCTGATAGTAACCGCTTGCCCAAGTATAGGGTAAGTCTAAAACCACTTCTCCGTCCATATCCCCGATTATTTCCGTTTCAACTTTAATAGCCGAAACAGACATATTAGACAAAGGTGTTATTTTGTAATTTATTTGCAGATAAGTATTTGCAGATACTAGATTCGAGATAACAATTAAAATTAGGAATAATGAAACTTTTATTAGATTCATATATTATTCTCTACCAATTAACTCATAAGCTTCTTCATCTTCAAGCCATTTAGCATTTTTTATTAAATATGATTCTTGAAACTCGGCAAGTTTTGGATCAGGTTCATCTGTTAAATTTTTAAGCCCGTCAAATAAAATGCCTAAAAAACCGATTTTATTCTTTTTACAATAATCTCTTACATCTTCAACATGTTTTTCACGGTCATCGGCAAATACAATAAAACTAGCATTTAACTCATCAGAAAATTTTGATAAAGTACCGCTTTTTGAGTGATTACCCGTTATGAATATACCTTTATAAAAAACAGCATCATCCTTTTGTCTTGAATTATAAATTGCTAATTCTTCATTATCTGAAAACTCTATACCTAGACTCTTTAATTCTTTATATCGCCACTCTTCTACCGAAGAAATATTGCCGAATTGTCCCGTATTCATTTGTGTAAGACCGTAAACCGGAAACTTTGCTTTGAGCTTGTTTATAACTTCTCCCCACTCTTCATCAGTTAATATTGCTTTTCGCTGCAGACGCCAATTACTGACAATTTCTTCATAATTATCATAATTACTTTTATTGTCCTTAATTCTGTCAATCATTTGATTATAAGGAGCTGTTCTAAAAGTTTTTGATTTAGGAGTTATAAGAGTATCATCAACATCAAAGAATATAGATGCATAATCAGGTGCTTTGTTTGTTATTAAATCATAAGCTTTTTCAGCACTATCGGCAGTTTCAAAATCTTTCATATTATTATCCTAATTAAAATCAAATCCAAGTTCTTCAGTTAAAATCACCATCAACTCAAGTCCTATTTTATTTTTCCACTTTCCTTGTTCATAAAAAAAATGATAGGGACCGCTAACCGGTGACGACAACCAAATTTCTTTGGCTACACTTTGTTTATTTATTACATATATACCTTTATCGGTATCAAGATTTAATATATCACCTTGTAAATCTACATCTATACTTGCTTCTTTATCTTGCTCTTCTATCTTGTCTGCTATATATGCAATTGTCGTTTCGGCTATTTTACTAAATTCAGTATTATTCATAATTCTCTTTTGGTTTTTCGGAATCAATTTCCGGCTCAGGTACTTTAATCAAACCTTTTCGATAAGTTTCAACAAATCTATTATGATCATTAAGATTATTAGAAAAATTATGCCCCCCTTTACCGTCAACTACAAAGAATAAGGCATCTGTTTGAGCAGGTTTTACTACTGCTTCTAAAGATTTTAACGACGGACACGAAATCGGACCCGGCGGTAAACCTTTAATATAATAAGTGTTATAGGGCAGTTCTTGCAATAAATCTTTTTTTGTTAAAGCTCTTGCTAATTTAAATTTTCCCTCAGTCAAAGCATATATAGTAGTTGGATCAGCTTGTAGCTTCATATTTTTCTTTAAACGATTAATGAATACTGCTGCTATAATAGGCTTTTCTGCATTTGAGCCGGCTTCTTTTTCAATTATTGAAGCTAGAGTTAATACTTCTAATCTAGTTTTTAACGGAGAATCCAGTGAAAGATTTTGCATTACCTTATCTAAATTAGCAGACATTAAATTTCTCATTTGATCGATTATCTGCTCTTTTTGATCTCCATAAGAAAAAAAATACGTTGAAGGCATTAAAAAACCTTCCGGAATTATACCTTTTATTTCTCCAAGCAAACGATTTTCTTCGTTAATTTTCTTTATAACCTCACTAACCACCGTACCTTCCGGTACAATTATCTTATGTATTATAGATTTACCGCTTGCTAATATTCTTAAAGTTTGCAGAGGCGATATATTACGTGTAAACACATATTCACCACTTTTGAGAGGATTTTTTACAGAATAAATTTTAGCAATTACTTTAAAAACTCTCGGATATTTTATTACCTCATTAAAATGAAGTTTTGTAACTATTTGATTTACGGATAATTTAGGTTCAATAATTATCGTTTTATTTTGAGTAAGATTACCCGGTACAAAAATATAAAATATACTAAAATTTAGCAAAGTAATAAATATAATTAGAGATACTATAACTAAAAAAAATTTAGTTTTTAATAGGTTTTTTAACATAATAACTATTATTTTTATAAAGCTTAGAAGTATTGATAAAAAAATTACCACGAAATATGGTTTTTTCTTGACATTTGAAATAACATATAGTAAAACTAACTTAAAGTTTGGTTAACGTTAAATATTTGCTAAATTTAAATTATATAGTTTTTGCTAAATAAATCAATAGTTTTAATATTTGGTAATTAAAAT
Source organism: Holacanthella duospinosa (assembly GCA_002738285.1). Lineage (NCBI taxonomy): Eukaryota > Metazoa > Arthropoda > Collembola > Poduromorpha > Neanuridae > Holacanthella > Holacanthella duospinosa. The sequence goes on along the minus strand of NIPM01000149.1, from coordinate 464,326 downwards.
ATTAAAACTAGATGACTAATGAGCAACAAAATTAATAACGCAAACCAATTACTATAACAATAGTATACTCAGAATAAATCTTTATTCATAGTTCATTACTATACCGGCGTTAATACTGATCTTATAATGGGCATTATATATTATGATACAAGATTACAATACCGATCTAAAACACGAAGAACATACTGAAAGGTTAAAAGCTTTACAAAATAAGTTAGGAAACTTATCCGGTTTCTTGACAACAATGCGTTCTGATAACAATGAGGAATACAAAAAAATTTCCAATGATTTAGAAATTTTAATGAAACAAATTAATACTATAAGAAAAAACATGGAAATATATTTTGTTATTATATTAATATTAATGTTTATTATAATTCAAAAAATGCTATGGACCACCGGTTCAAGTACTAATTTTTCTCTTTTAACAACTTTATTTTAGGTTCTAAGAACTCCTGTTTAATAATTTCTGCAGCTAGATAAGAAGGTGATCGGTTTGATTCCAATCCTAATTTTTGTAAAATTTTTTGGCTCTCTATTACCTGTTCATAAGCTTTCTTAGAATTAAATAATAACTCTTGAAGCTTATTACTAATAAGATTAGCTCGGCAATTAAATTGGATGAATTCTGGAATTATTTCTTTATCAGCTATAATATTTATTAACGTAACATATTTTATTTTTATCAATAGCTTAATGATAAAAAAGCTTAAAATATTAACCTTATATGCTACAATCATAGGGGTACCGGAAGCTGCTATCTCTAAAGTATTAGTACCGGATTTTGCTAGAGCTATATCCGCAACAGCATAAGTTTTAAGTCTTTCACTTGAAAATAAATAATTAAACTTAACATCTTTTAAAAACGGTTTTATTATTACCTCATGGGCAGGATTTGCAAGAGTAAATATAACTTTAAGATTCTTACAGCTTTTGAATATTGCTTCAATAGAAGAAATAAAAACCGGTAAATGCTCTAGAATTTCTCCTTTTCTGCTTCCAAGAGTAACACACAGAATTTTTATATCATCACCTATTTTAAACTCTTCACGTAAAGCTATTTTATCGCTATAAAACTCCTGCTCCATGATTGGATGACCTATATATCTGCAATCAAGCCCAACCTTAGTAAAATACGGCGGTTCAAAAGGTAGTAAAGCAAATAAACAATCATAAATTTTGGCGTATTTTACCGCCCTACCCTCTTTATATGCCCAAACTGACGGTGCAACGATATGAATCATTCTCAGCTTTGGTAAAAGTTTTCTTACCCGCTTTGCCACACGGTAAGTAAACCCTGGTGAATCTATGGTAATTAATAAATCAGCTTTACTATTTATTATATCCTCTACAGTTTTATCAATTAATTTTTTAAGCTTAAAAATATGAGGTAAAATTTCTACAAAACCCATTAAATTTATGGAAGTAATAGGAAATAAACTTTTAAAACTGCCGGCTTCTTCCATATATTTACCACCAATGCCAACAAACTCTATACTCGTTGACCCCTCAAAATTAGCTAAATCGTCTTTGTAAGTTCTCGGATGCTGAACGTTTAATATACGCTCCGCTCCTCGGCTTACAGCTAGATTACTCTTTTCCAAGTTGAACTTCGTATCCCAACTCTTCATTTCACAGGAGTATATTCCCGTATTCTCTTTTAAATGCTGAATTATGCGTCCACCGATAAAGTCTCCTGATATCTCACCGGCTATAAAGTAAATTTTTGTCATTATTTATAATATTTATTTATCTGTCATACTTGCAAAAGCAAGACTTTGTTGCATGGATCAGCTTTTCCGTCATTGCGAGAAGAAACTGCAGGTTGCGACGAAGCAATCCAGTTAAAAATTCTGATTTACAGAATTTTTTTAATCTTTTTTTGGATTGCCACGTCGCTACGCTCCTCGCAATGACGACTCCGGTATCTACACTAGCAATGCCCGCTCGCAATGACAAAAAACAGCAACCTCTTTATCTAATTAATAATTGTTAAACTCCATTTTACGGTAACTCAAAGCTTCTGCAATATGCATTTTCAAGACCTTATCTGCATCCTCAAGATCGGCAATCGTACGTGCTACCCTGAGTATTCGGTTATAAGCTCGCATTGATAAACGAAATTTATTTGCCGCTTCATTCAGTCAATCCCTTCCTTCATCAGCAGGCATAGCGTAATCTATTAATAACTGCCCATCTAACCTGTTATTTGTTTTAATATTATAGCCCTCATATCTCTTTTCCTGAATCAAGCGCACTTTCTCGACTCTTGCAGCTATATATTCAGATTTTTCCTCAGAGTTATCTGCAATCAAGTCATAATTATAAATATTAATATTTGATACTTCTATATGCAAAGCAAATCTATCCATAATAGGTCCTGAAACTTTCATTTGATAATCGCCAGCACATTTTGGAGCTTTCATACATTCTTTATAAGAGTCGCCTAAATAACCGCATTTACAAGGATTCATAGCTGCTATTAACTGGAAATTTGCCGGATATTTTATATGGGCGTTTGATCTTGAAATTAATATTTCACCATTTTCAATAGGTTGTCTTAAGGAATCAATAACATTATGCGGGAATTCAGGTAGTTCGTCTAAAAATAATACACCGTTATGAGCTAGCGTAATTTCGCCTGGCTTTACTTTTTTTCCAACACCCCCGCCAACCATAGCGGCAAGCGAGCATGAATGATGCGGAGTTCTGAATGGTCTTACTTTGGTAAGCTTACCGTCTGAAAATTTTCCGGCAATACTTGTAATCGTACTGCATTCTAAAATTTCTTTCGTAGACATGTTAGGTAGTATACCGGGAAGACAAGCAGCAAGCCTTGATTTACCGGTTCCGGGAGGACCGAACATTAAAAGGTTACCCCCCTGATGCTGCAATTTCTAAAGCTCTTTTAGCAATTTTCTGACCTTTTATATCTTTAAAATCAGGATAATTTATCGGCTCATCTTGAAGCCTCGCTTCCGGAGGAGTTAAAACTTGTGAACCTTTAAAATGATTTATTAGTTCAATTAAATTATTTGCAGCAAGTATATTATCGTTACCGGACCAAGCGACTTCTGAACCGTTTTTACTTGAACAAATAAGACCTTTACCTCTAGCAAAAGCACCGATTGCTGCAGGTAAAGCTCCGCTTACCGGTAAGATTGAACCATCTAACGATAATTCTCCTATTATCAAATATTCCGATATTTCAAGCTCCGGTAAAATATTCATTGCGGTAAGTATCGAACAGGCAATCGCAAGATCGAAATGGCTTCCCTCTTTTACTAAATCTGCCGGAGCTAAATTTATTAAAATCTTTTTAGTAGGTAGTGCCAGCCCTAAGAGGATAACTCTGCTTTAACTCGTTCTTTCGTCGGCTATAGTTTTATCGACAAGCCCTACTATAGTAAAAGCAGGGATACCCGGTGATATTTGTACCTGCACGTCAACATCGATAATATCAATTCCATTAAACGTTAGACTTGTTATATGAATTATCATGAAATTTTTCTTAAATATGCCGCTTATAAATGTTGTGGGGTGAATCGATGTCATTCCTGCAAAAGCAGGAATCCAGTACCTATATAGTGTCATACCGCGACTTGATCGCGGTATCTCAGGATACAACCTATGATACAAGATCCCGTGGTCAAGCCACGGAATGACAGCGGATAGTACTAGATTCCCGCCTTCGCGGGAATAATATAAGAGATGCACAACCATTGAACGAAAAAGCATACTACAGAACAAACTTAGCTAAGTCAAGATTAGTTATTATTTTTGATAATTGATTTTCTACGAATTTATCATCGATAGTTATTTTTTTGCCTTTCATCTCGCTAGCTTCAAAGCTTATATCCTCAAGCAAATTCTCAAGTATAGTATGCAGCCTTCTTGCACCTATATCTTCGACTTCCAAATTAACGGTAATAGCATAATCAGCTATCTTCTCAATAGCAGATTCAGTAAATTCAAGATGCACGTCTTCCGTACCTATCAATGCCGAATATTGTTTTATTAAACTAGTTTCAGGTTCAAGCAATATTTTAATCATATCATCTTTGGTGAGGGAATTTAATTCTACTCTAATCGGTAATCTTCCTTGTAACTCCGGTAATAAATCAGAAGGTTTAGCAATATGGAAAGCACCGGAAGCAATAAATAATATATGATCTGTTTTAACCGGCCCATACTTGGTATTAACCGTTGTTCCTTCTATCAAAGGCAACAAATCTCTTTGAACACCCTCTCTACTTATTTCGGCATTCTTTGCTCCAGAACTACCGGTTGAAGCTATTTTATCAATTTCATCAATAAAAACTATACCGTCATTTTCAGCTAAACCTATAGCTTGCTGAATAATTTTTTCTTGGTCTATTAATTTTTCCGATTCCTCAGGTATAATAATAGCCATAGCATCTCTCACTAGCATTTTTTTTGTTTTTGTCTTACTGCTACCAAGGGCTCGTCCTATCATATCGCCAAGATTCAGTACACCCATTGATGCTCCGGGCATACCCGGTATTTCAAAACTTCCACCGCCGACAGGTGTAGTATCAACCACGCTAATTTCAATTTCCGTATCATCAAGTTCGCCTTTTAAAACTTTTTCTTTGAACTTTTCTCTAGTCTCACTAGAAGTTTTGCCTACTAAACTATCTAATATTCTTTCTATGGCTTTTTCGCGTGCATTAATATCTACTTCTGTTTTTGCTAAAGTTTTTTCAGTATTAACGGCTATTTCAACTAAATCACGAATTATTGATTCTACATCACGCCCTACATACCCAACTTCAGTAAATTTAGTTGCCTCTATCTTATAGAAAGGAGAATTAGTCAGCTTTGCAAGCCTTCTAGCTATTTCCGTTTTACCGACACCGGTTGAACCGATCATCAAGATATTTTTCGGTACTATTTCATTACGTAAATTACCTTCTACTCTTTTACGACGACAACGATTTCTCAGTGCAATAGCAACGGCTTTTTTGGCCTTTTCTTGACCTACGATAAATCTATTAAGTTCATTAACTATTTGAGAAGGGGTAAGCCCCATAGGGTCTTTTGTATAAGTAGTTTTAGTAGCTTTCATACGACTTTTTCCATTATAATATTATGATTAGAAAATACACAAAGATCAGCAGCTATCTTCATAGATTTTAAAGCAATTTCCTCAGCCGTTAGATTATTCTCGTAAGACATTAAAGCACGAGCGGCAGATAGTGCGAATAAACCGCCTGCCCCTATTGCCGCAACATCATTTTCAGGCTCTACAACGTCACCGTTACCGGTTAAAATTAATATATGACTACGATCGGCTACTATCATCATTGCTTCCAAACGTCTCAAATATTTATCGCTACGCCAATCTTTAGCGAGCTCAACTGCACTTCTAAGTAGATTATGTGAATATTTTTCTATTTTTGCTTCAAGTTTTTCAAATAAAGCAAGCCCATCAGCCGTAGAACCTGCAAAACCGGCAATAATTTTGTTATTTGCTATAGTCCGTAGTTTCCTAGCACCGGACTTTAATATCGTATTGCCGTGCGAGACCTGTCCGTCTGCCGCTATAATTATTTCTTCGTTCTTTTTTAAACAAAGTATTGTTGTGCCGTGTAAGGCTAAATTATCTGACATAATATAAAATTTATTGATATTAAGTTGTTAATTAAGTACTATTAGAATTACTGTTTAAGTAGACGAATAGACGAAGTTTAATTTGGAAAAGAGCAAGGAGTCTGTAAACCGAGGAGCGGCAGCAGTTACTAAACGTTCAGCATCCGAGGACTTACAAAGACATTGTTGCCAATTTTCTAAATTAAACGAGTATACTTGACTAATCCAATTTAATTAATTATTGTCCCTTGAATTTTCAAGGCTTAAACCTAAATAATGAATATATACGCAATATACATTAACTCCACACAAAAAAATAATAATTTTATTATTATTGAAGAAGGGTTTTCATGGATAGCTGCTCTTTTAAGTATATTTTGGGCATTATACCATAAAATGTGGTTAGTTGTTGCTATTGCCGTAATAGCGAATATAATCGTTACGGCAATTAATATTGAAGAGTTAACGTTTATATTTAAGATAATCTTAATATTAGGCTTCGGCTTTTTTGCTTCAGATATTAAAGAAATTTGTTTAAAAAGAAATAACTACAGACTAGAAGATATTATAGTTGCAAACTCTAAAATCGAAGCCGAATTGAAATTTCTAAAAAATAATATATATGTATAACACAGAAAATGTTTTTGCTAAAATTATAGATAAACATCTTTCGGCAGAAATAATTTATGAAGACGAACAAATTTTAGCATTCAAAGATATAGCACCCGTAGCACCTGTGCATATTATCGTTATACCTAAAAACGAATATATAGATTATGCCGATTTTATCTCTAAAGCTTCCCTAGACGAAATAAAACATTTTTTTGCTAAAATTTCTGATATAGCAAATGAAGCAGGTTTAAATAAAGACGGTTATCGTTTAATAACTAACAAAGGCGAAAAATCAGGACAAACTATTTTTCATTTCCATTTCCATATTATCGGCGGTGAAAAACTCATCGGATTAATAAATAAAAATGACTAAAAAATACAATATTGCAGTAATTGGAGCTACAGGAAATGTAGGGCGTGAAACTCTAAATATTCTTGCTGAGCGTAATTTCCCTGTTAATAAAGCTCATGCTATAGCTTCAGATAACTCTATAGGGCGAGAAGTAAGTTTTGGAGAAAAAATACTACAAATTAGTAGTTTAGCTAATTTAAATTTTGATGATATCGATATTGCTTTTTTTTGTGCCGGTTCAAAAGTCTCAAAAGAATTTATACCAAAAGCTATTGCTGGTAATTGTGTGGTTATCGACAAATCCTCACTTTTTAGAGCCCATGATCAAGTGCCTTTAATTGTACCTGAGGTTAATTTATCAACACTTAAGGACTTTACCGCTAAAAATATCATAGCTAATCCTAATTGTATAGTGATTCCACTTGCAGTAGTATTAAAACCGCTGGATAATGAAATAAAGATCAAAAGAGTCGTGATATCTACTTATCAATCGGTATCGGGAGCAGGTAAAGCAGGAATGGATGAACTTTACGATCAAACAAAATCCAAATATGCTTTTGGAGAAAACGATCCTAAAATATTTCCAAAACAAATTGCGTTTAATCTGTTTCCTCATATAGGTGATTTAAATAAAGACGGCTATACAAGCGAAGAAGCAAAAATTGCTTTTGAATTAAACAAAATTATAGGTGATCATATTAAAGCTAGTGTTACTTCTGTCAGGGTACCGGTATTTATCGGTCATTCTATATCGGTTAATATAGAATTTAACGACAAAATGGATGCTACTATAGCCGAAGAAATATTACAAGATGCTGATGGAATCGTTACGGTTTCCCGCAATAAAGATTTTACTTATGCCTCACCGGTTGAAGTAGTAGGTGAAGATGCCGTATATGTCTCTAGAATTAGAAATGATGCAAGTAGAGCTAATACGATAAATCTATGGATCACATGTGATAACTTACGTAAAGGAGCAGCTTTAAACAGTGTACAAATTGCCGAAGAACTAATTAATACTTATTTATAATAATATAACTAATATGGATACTAAAAATAATAATTTAAACAAAAAAAACCCGTTAGTAATAGCACTAGGCGAATGTAGGACAGCCTTTTGGATAGTTTTTTGGTTTGCTTTTGTAATTAATTTACTAATGTTAATTACTCCTCTTTACTCACTACAAGTTCTTGATAGAGTTCTTGGGAGTGGTAATCTACAAACATTATTATTTTTATCAATAATAATCGCATATATTTATTTCGTTTATGGGTTACTACAAATTGCTCGTTCTTTTACGCTTATAAAGGTTGGAGAATGGCTTGATAGAACAGTAGCACCCGTGATTTTTGCTTATTCGATTTCTGCAGCTGCAACACGAGTAAATATGGGTTCTAGCCAATTATTACGTGATTTTCAAGCAGTTAAAACATTTCTAACAAGTACCGGAATTAATACTTTATTCGATGCCCCTTGGAGTCTTATTTATATTGCAGTTATTTTTTCAATTCATCCATATCTCGGTTTTATTACGGTTTTTGGAGCAATAGTTATAGTTTCAACGGCTTTCTTTAACGCAGCTGCTACTAATAAGACGCTCGGTGAAGCTACCGAATTTTCGATAACAGGTATGACCCAAGCTGATATTGCAAACAGAAATGCAGAAGCAATTGAAGCAATGGGAATGATGAAAAACGTTACAAGTAACTGGCATAAATTTAATTTGCTAGCACTTGATAAACAATCGGTTGCTAGCTATCGTAACGGCGTTATCTCTAATTTTTCAAGGTTTATCCGTAACATAATGCAAATGGCTGTTACAGGCGTTGGGGCTTATCTCGTCGTAGATACTCATGGTGCTGCTATGACCCCCGGTAATATGATTATGAGTTCTATAATAGTCGGTAGAGCTCTTGCTCCTTTCGATAATGCTATTGAGCTATGGAAAAGTATGAGCGGTGCTATTAAATCATATAAAAATATCAATAATTTATTTAATACTTACGCTTCTAGAGATGAAGCAATGCCGATTCCAAACGTTGAAGGACATCTTACCATTGAAAATATTTATTACGCTCATCCTATACCAAAACACTTACCTCAACCGCCTGTACCAAAATATATCTTAAAAGGCGTTAGCTTTGCACTGCAACCAGGCGAAGTTTTAGCAATTATCGGCCCTTCAGCTACGGGGAAATCAACTTTAGCTAAAATTCTAGTCGGGGTATGGAAGGAATCATCAGGTTCCGTACGTTTAGATGAAGCAGAAATTTATCGCTGGAATAGAGAAGATTTCGGTAGACATGTCGGCTATCTTCCTCAAGGAATAGAACTTTTTAGCGGTAGTATTAAACAAAATATAGCTAGAATGGAAGAAAATGCAGATCCACAAAAAGTTATTGAAGCAGCTAAAATGGCCGGTGCTCATGAAATAATATTAAGATTTCCGGACGGTTATGACTCTGATATTGGCCCCGCAGGCTCTAATCTATCAGGCGGACAAAGACAGCGTATAGGACTTGCTAGAGCTTTTTACGGTAATCCAAAACTCATCATTTTAGATGAGCCTAACGCTAATTTAGATGAGGCAGGTGAAGTTGCCCTTGCAAGTGCCTTAAAACAAGCAAAGGTTAAAGGAATAGCAGTTCTTGTAATTTCACATAGACCTTCCGTATTATCCGTTGTTGATAAAATTCTAATATTACAAGATGGAGCCGTTGCAGTTTACGGAACAGAAGAAGAGATTCAAAAACACTTTAAAACTTTAAAAAGCGGCACAATTCATATTAATAACTAATAAATATTATGCAGGACTTAAAACACAATAAACCTCAAATTACTCCGGAACAATTGAAACAATTATTGTCCTTACGAGAAGATGCGTTAAGCCTTAAAGGTCAAAGTTCTAAACGTAAGGCTTTAATAAATACCACTTTAAAAAAAACTTCTCACGCTATAGAATTCTTATTAGTAAAACTTGATAGGTTTGTTAATTTTGTTACCAAAAAAACTGATAAAGATCGCAATAACGTAGCACAAGCCGCAAGATCGCCTATACTTTTCGGTATTTATGTTATTATCTTTTTAGTATTGATCGGTGGCGTGTGGTCGGCCCTTGCACCACTTGATAGCGGTGCCGTGGCAATCGGAATAGTAATGCCAAGCACAAACAAAAAAACAATTCAACATAATGAAGGTGGAATAATTAATGCTATTTATGTTAAGCAAGGTGACAAAGTCAAAGAAGGCGATAAGTTAATAGAACTTGAAGAAACTAGAATAAAAAGTGAACATGAAAATATTCTTGGTCAGTACCGTAATTTTTTAGCAACTGAAAATCGCTTAATTGCCGAACGTGATAATCTAGAACAAATCGAATTCTCCGATTTTCTGATGCAAGATATAAATTTACCGGAAGTAGCTAAAATAATTCATACGCAGGAAAATTTATTCAGATCTAGAAAAGAATTATTTAATTCAGAGAAAGACGGCCTGCATCAGCGTATTTCTCAGCTTGAGAAAAAAATTGAAGGTCTAGAAGCAAAGAAGGTTGCAGCAAGCAAAACAGCCGAAGTTTACCAAGATCGTTTAAAAGCTTTAAGAACCTTAAAAGAAAAGGGATTTATACAGAAATCAGTCTTATTAGAACAAGAAGCTAAAGTTGCTGCTGCAAAAAGTGACGTTGCAACAAATGAAACCGAAATAGCAGGAACACGCCATGCTATTACCGAAGCTCAAATTAGTATTATAAATCAACAAAATAAATATACTAAGGACACTTTGACCGAACTTCGTGAAGCTCAAGTGCAAACGGCAAGTCTCAAAGAAAAATATAACGCTCTTACCGATTCTCTTAACCGTGTGATTATTAGATCACCAGTTGACGGTATAGTTAACAACTTAAAACATCATACAATCGGCGGTGTTATAGGTCACGGTCAACCTATTATGGAAATTTCACCTACTAACGATGCGTTAATAATAGAAGCAAAAGTATCACAAAAAAATATTGATGCGATACATGAAGGGTTAGTTGCTAAAATACGCTTTAGTGCATTTAAATCAAGAACTACTCCAATGTTTACCGGTAAAGTAGTCAGTGTATCACCTGATATAGTACAAGATGAGAGACAACATCCGGGACAACAACAAGATAATTATTATGTTGCAAGAGTCGAAATCGATATGGATGAATTTAACAAAGTTGCTAAAGTTAAAAACCTTGAATTACATCCAGGTATGCAAGCCGAAGTACAAATCGTAACCGGTACAAGAACGCTACTTAGATATTTACTTGACCCTGTAACCGATACTGCATTTAAAGCTTTCAGAGAAAAATAGATAATTTAAAAATTCTTAATACTCTATTGACTTTTAACCAAAAAAGGTATAGCTTATTTCACAATCTAATTATATATAATAGGTTATGTTAGGCTACGAAAAAGAACAAAGAAGTTTAAATAAAGAACAAAAACAAGCTGTTGGGTTACTTTCTATAGGTACATTTCTAGAGTATTTTGATCTTATGCTTTATGTGCATATGGCGGTACTTTTAAATAATTTATTTTTTCCGGAATATGATCCTTTCACTTTTTCTTTGCTTACTGCCTTTTCTTTCTGTTCTACCTATTTGCTAAGACCTATAGGAGCATTAATATTTGGGTATATAGGTGATCATTTTGGACGTAAGATTGTAGTTGTTTTAACTACCTTATTAATGGCTATTACTTGTGTGATTATAGGCAGTATACCAACATATGCACAGATAGGTATAACAGCCTCTTGGATTCTTACTATATGCCGTATAATTCAAGGTATGTCAGCAACTGCAGAAGCACGGGTGCAGAATTATATTTAACTGAAAATTCAGCCCCTCCTATCCAATATCCATTAGTAGCAGTTATAACCGTATTTTCTGCTGTAGGCACCACGGTAGTGTATTGCATCAATTTTTACTAATCAAAATATTTATCAACATGAATCAAGTTGGCGTATAGCCTTTTTCATTGGTGCAACTATCGCTTTTGTAGGTACTATTGCAAGGACTAGTTTAAAAGAAGCAGAGGCATGTTCAAATAAAAAAAATAAACTAAAACTAAGGCTTGAAGAAAATAATATTACACTTGAAGAAATTGACAAAGACATTCTGGATCAAAAAGTTCCTAATGCCACTTCTATTTGGTATTTCTTTATTCAGTGTGCTAGACCGCTTTTATTTTGTATATATATATTGCGGTGATATATTAAAAAGAGAATGTGGGTTTACTCCAAATCAAATTATAAATCAGAATTTTTGGGTATCTATAATAGATTTACTCGGTATTATCGGCCTTGCATTTATTAGCTATAGAATTCATCCTTTAAAAATACTAAAAGTAAAATTATATCTATTTTTTACCTCTCTCGTTTTTTTCCCTATAATGTTAAATTATAATCCTACTCCTTTATATATTTTTATTTTTCAGTGCTTAGCTGCATTATTCGTATTTGATCACGTACCGGCATCCCCTATATTTTATAAATATTTCCCGGTTTTTAAGAGATTTACATATACTAGTATGCTAAGTGCAATAGCAAAATTATTTACCTATATTATAACGTCATTTGGTTTAGTTTATATTACCAATTATTTAGGATATTGGGGATTATTTTTAATTTTCATTCCGGTAGGTATAACTTTCTTCATGGGAGTAACTTATTTTGAAAAAATGGAAAAGAATCGCAGTGTATAATTTTATTAAAAGTAGAATTTATATTAAACTTTAAATTATTTTTATAACATTCAGCATATATAAGCTCTGAAACTAAAGGTATTTCAAGCATTTCACTTAAAACTAAAAAGCTTTTTAATGTCTCTTTAATTATTTTATGAGCTTTTTCAGGCGATTTTGCTCCTAAAGTTTGTAAATTATGTATTCTATCAAAAAGTTTTATAAGAGCAGTATCGTATCTTTTTTGTTTAATTAATAAAATAAGACTTTTCGCACTACTTATTTTTCCATAAGGTTTAATTCTAGTTAGACCTTCTACATGTCTTGCTACTTCTTTCTCAAAAATGTTGCTAATCATCTCTTCAGTAAGTTCAGTATCTTCAATAGTGTCATGAAGTAATGCAGCTTGCAGCATTATAGGAGTAAAAAGTTTAGGAACTTCTTTTGCCACAAATTCCGCTACCATAATTGCTACTGCGATTGGATGAGAATAATAAGGATCACCTGATTGACGCATTTGCTCACCATAATATTTACGAGCATAGTAAATACCCTTTTTAACTTCTCTAATATCGATAGGTTTTCTTTACTTGGGTATTTAAAAATAAAAGCTTTCCGATTAATTTATCGGAGTACTTACAACTTTTAAATTTTTTTCCCCAATATTCTATATCTTTCATAAAATCTCCCAATTCTATACATTATTTTATTGGTTTCTTTTTATGATTATTTTATTTTTCTATTTTCTATGCTAAAAAATAACTATATATTAAATACAGTTTTTTTACAAAGATTTATATGCACTCCTTAAATATCACCTACATTCTTCTTATTATAACAATCTTAATATCCTTATTTTGTCGTGATAAAAGACCTGCATATTTAGGCATAGGCATTACGGTTTTAGCTGCTTTATACCAAGGCATAATAAACATTATAGGATTTAGTACACCGGCTGTTTTTGCGGTTATAGTTTATAGCTATTTTAACCTTCCGCAACTAAATAAAATAGTAAGAGCATTATTATTTTTCTTGATATCACTTTACTTTGTAGGTTTTGCTTTTCATAAAATTCCAGGGTTTTTTAACATACTTGCTATTAATAAAGTACAATTATCGGAATTATCTATACCGTTTACTATGTATCTAAATTTTGATAAGGTAATGCCGGCTTTAATAATTTTCTCTCTAAGCGATTTATATATTTTAGAAAAACAAGAAAGTACGAATGCTATAAGATATACATTCCTTTCTCTTTCACTGTGTATAATGATAATGATGGCTCTGTCTTTAATAAGCGGTTACATCTTATTTGAGCCTAAAATACCAAGCATACTACCGATATGGGCAATTAATAATTTCTTTTTAGTATGTATGGCTGAGGAAGTATTGTTTCGTGGATTTTTGCAAAGAGCATTACAAAATCTTTTACCGAAACAACAAATTTTAGCTGTTATTATAGCATCTTTAGTATTTGGATTTACTCATTTTCAAGGTGGATTAATATATATAGCTTTAAGCACTATATGCGGCTTCTTTTACGGTTACGCATATTACAAACCAATAAAATATTATGCTCTATGATAGTCCATTTCGGTCTAAATCTAGTCCATATATTATTATTTACCTACCCTACCCTTATAGTAAAATAAATTTTAAGTAGATAAATACGTAAAGTTTTTTTATTTATAAATAATAAATATAATAACTAAGTTTTATGAACAAAGACATCTCCACTGATTTATTACCTTCAGAATATGATACTGCTTTGACTTTATTTTTAATGGGAGCAGCTTTATTATGCTTATTTGGTTATTGCTGCTATTGCTGTTTCAATAATGAGCAAACAGATATGGGGTTTGAATTAATCGGTAAGCAGAATGAACATATTGAATAGTTTATATCTAACTAAGCCTTGTTGAGTGGCTCAAAAAACGTGCTGGTATACGAAGATCAACTTGGAAAAGAGCAAGAAGTTCAAAGCCCTTGGAGCGAAGCACTTAATACGTGAGCACTCTTGTAGAACGACGTGGCTCTGTCCAAGTGATCATACGCGTCAAGTTAAGAGGAGATAAGGAAGGATTTTAGGAGATAAGAGGATTATAGGATAATAAAGGAATATTTAAAGAAAAATAGAAAAGTGTATAAGTATTAGCAGGAACACTAAGGGACTTATACAATGAGAAATATAACAAAACTATCGAAGAGAATCAAAGAATTTTTAACAGGAACAGCAGACAAACTAGCTATTAGTAGCGGCTTTATTAAGAGGAAAAGAAAACTAACTGGCTATTCGTTTGTACAAGCATTAATATTAGGGAACTTCAGTAATTCTAATTGCAGCATCGAGAGCATGTGTCAGTTACTATATGAAGAATCAGTAATAATAAGTAAACAAGGCTTAGATTTTAGATTCACTGACTCTGCAGTAGATTTTATGAAAGCTATGTATGAAGAAAGTATAAAATTTTTTGAGAGCACNAAACTAACTGGCTATTCGTTTGTACAAGCATTAATATTAGGGAACTTCAGTAATTCTAATTGCAGCATCGAGAGCATGTGTCAGTTACTATATGAAGAATCAGTAATAATAAGTAAACAAGGCTTAGATTTTAGATTCACTGACTCTGCAGTAGATTTTATGAAAGCTATGTATGAAGAAAGTATAAAATTTTTTGAGAGCACCTTTAAGCTTGATTGCGGGATATTACAGAGATTTAATAAAGTCATTTTAAAATAGAGTTTTTAAAAGGAAAGAGTAATTCATCAAGGGTATTATGTGAGCTTTATGCTAAGTTATGTGGAATTATAATTTTTCATGCTGCATTCAACGGCCTAATAGCAAGAATAAATCAGGAAGTTAGCATAACTAAAGCTTTTCTAGAATTTAAAAGGCGAGTACAGATTTTAACTGTAGCATTAAAGAAATCGATAAATAAATTAAAAAACTTCTTTAAAAGTTTACTACTAGCTTGGGCGAATTTTTGTTTAAAAGATAAATATAGAAAAACAAAAAATTCTACCTTGGCCGCTCTTAAATTTATAAACCTACCCTTAACTTGACGCGTATGGTTTAATGTACTGTCACCCCGTGGCTTGACCACGGGGTCCATAAAAACAATAACAAATACTAATAATTTTAGTATTTTTAACTGGATCCCGTGGTCAAGCCACGGGATGACAGAGGTAAAATTGATCCACACGGGCAATGCCACGCAGGAATGACATAAAACGAACCACACAACAATACCTGCTCACATTTAATAGTTTATTTAGCTAATATGTTAACAAGTTCATAGCCCATTATAAGTATTCCGACAATTACACATGCAGTAATCAAATATTTTTTCTGTAATTCTGGATAATAAAAATTTTTTATCTTTGCTTTGTATAACAGATAAACCGGTAATATAATTGCAATTATTACAAGAATCATACCGGCAAACCCTAAAATTGTAATAAAAGCATTCGGTACTACTACTGCTACAATATAAGCCGGTAATATAGTAATAATAGCGGCAGTCATGTTACGAATCCGCATTCGGTATCGCATTCATAAACATAGTTTTAAGAGAATCACATAACCCTACCCCTACTCCAAGTATTGATGTAGCGATAGCAAGAGTTGAAATTATCCAAACTAATAATTGTACGGACTGCCATTTTGCTATATTGCTTAATTCCTTAATTAAATCTCCAATTTCAACATTACTTGTAATCATTTGTTGATAAAATATTGGATTATTATGATGTACTACAATAAGGATACTACAAGTCCAAATTATATATACTATTGCAGGAATTAAGCTTCCAAATAAAAACGCCGTCTTTAGCATTTTAGCATTTTTGTTACAATAATTAGTTAAGGTATGGAAGATTACTTGAAAACCAAATGAAGTAAAGACTATAGGAGCTACACCCCATACAGATATCTCTTTATAATTTCGTGAGAATAACGGTAAATCATCCCACTGAATCATGGAAACAAGCCCAATAACTAAAATTGCAATTATTATAAGTAATCCGATAAATAGCACCCGATTTATATAATCTACTAACTGTAGAGGCAATAATAATATTAGAATGCTAATAATAACATACCATGCTCCTATATAAGTTATACTTGTATTTAAAGTTAATAACTTCTGTAATATTGAAGAGCCTCCATATATAAATACTGCAAGTAACGCATATGAAAGGAGCTTAAGGCTTACCGTACCGATAATTTGAGCGGTACACCCTGAAAAATATTTTCCAAGTGCTCCGAGTGTTAAGCCTTTACCAGCTTGAAGGTTAAGCTCTAGATTAATTAAAGCAGTATAATACATTATAAACCAAATTATAAACATCAATATTATACTAGGTACTAGACCTAATTTTGCTAATACCATAGGCAGTGCTATCATACCGCTACCTATACAAGTACCTGAAATTAACAGGATTGAACCAATAAGTTTTTGCATAATTTAATGAAAGTTAGATTAAAGACAAAAGATTTAATTTTCGCTAAAAAGAAAATCAGCTAAAAAAAGAAGATACGAATTTTAAAGAATAAAAAGTTTTGATAAGTAAAATTAACATTTGTATAATTTTATTAAAATGTATGTAACAATATAATATAATTATATTAATAATTCATGTCAAATTATTAATATTGCTTTTTAAGGGTATTTTTATATATTCTTTAGACCTCTTCTCAAACCAGCTTATAGAGAGGAATTTAAAGGAGGCACGGAACGCAGCACCGCAGCGTACACAAACGTACGTGAGGATGCGAGTACCGGTTCTACGTATAAATTACCTCTAGAAGCGAAATTTGGGAAGAGGTCTATTGAAATTTACTATATTTAAAAATGCAGAGATTAGCCAAAGTAATTAGTAATGCAGGAGTTTGTTCTAGACGTGATGCTGAAAAGCTAATAGCTGAAGGACAGGTAAAAGTAGACGGCATTACAATTTTATCACCGGCTACAAAGGTTGATATTAGTAATCAAATTGAAGTATCAGGCACATTAATCAATCAATCGCAAAAACCAAGACTTTGGGTCTATTACAAGCGGGCCGGTTTAATTACCACTCATAAAGATCCTTTATCTCGTAAAACCGTGTTTGAGGATTTAACCGGTTTACCTCGTGTTATTTCAATAGGTAGGCTGGATTTAAATAGCGAAGGTTTGTTATTACTAACTAATAGCGGTGATTTAGCAAGACAGTTTGAACTACCTTCAAGTAGGTTAAAGCGAGTATATCATGTTAGGGCGTATGGGAATCCTGATATTCTACTAAAAAGCGATTATAAAAATTTAGAAATTGATGGTATATTTTATAATCCGGAGTCAATAAAGTTACTTAAACAAAATAAGACTAATGCTTGGTTTGAAGTAGTTCTATTTGAAGGGAAAAATCGTGAAATTAGAAGAATATGCGAGTATTTTGGGCTAAAAGTTAGCAAATTAATTAGGGTTCAGTATGGTAGTTTTACAATAAGTAATCTAAAACCTGGAGATTATAAAGAAATAAATAATAAAATACTGGAAAAATAATTAGTAATGTGCTATTGCTAACGCATTTTAACCAATCATATAAAAAACATATGACAAATCTTAATATATATAAATGTGAAGAACAAGACTTAAACGATTACCTTAGTTATATAAAAGACAATCCTAATACCTCACTAAATGATTTTATCAAAAATAAATATTTTGCTGAAGACAATGATAAAATTGTCATTACTAGTTTAGAAAATATGGAAATTAACGCAGATTTAGCAAATGCTAATTTCCAAGGTAAAGCATAATCCATTAAGCTATTGCCAAACTATAACTTACTGCTTCAAAAAAATCTGTAAAATTATCGNCGATAAATAAATTAAAAAACTTCTTTAAAAGTTTACTACTAGCTTGGGCGAATTTTTGTTTAAAAGATAAATATTTATAAACCTACCCTTAACTTGACGCGTATGGTCCAAGTGATTGTGTAAATTATATTGAGCCATTAAATTCNAATAAATTTTATTTACTTATAGCTTATTACTTTTAGTTATAATGTCAATAGCTTAATAGATTATGCTGTACCTCATAACCTTACAAAAGAAGAATGTATAAAAGATTATGATAATTATATGATACTTTTAGCAACTAACGGTCCTAGAACAGGTCAATATAATCCGGAAACTAAAGAACAACTTTCGGTGCATAAAAAGGAAGATCGATATTTGAAAATTTTGTCTTTGGAGTAAAAAGTGTATTTAACGGGTATTTAGGGGTAGCTTTAAAAAATGAACAAAGCATCGTAATTGTTCCCAGCGAATCTTCAAGTCAAGTTACCGTAGGTACGAATTTATTACCCGGGCAGGTTTATATTAAACCTAATCAGGCAATGAATGATATACATAAACTACAAGTAAATAAATTATTGCAAGAAGGGATAAAAATATTTAATGGTGATGAAGAAGTATTAGTCCCATATGCTCCTGTTATAATTCCTAATGATGCAAATATAGTAGCAAGGCAGTTTATCGAATTTAATGATGCTGAACTAATGGGTAATAATGAGCATAATACCCTAAACTGAGCCTGCCGGAGAGCGTGGTACGTTATGCGAACCTTTAACCGGTTTAGATTAGCCTTAATTCAGGCAATGCTTAAGCCGGTTATTAATACAATTATCGTGTTCTACGCTTGGTCATCCAGCTAAAATAAGATTATAGTCGGCTCTGTCCAAGTGATCATACGCGTCAAGTTAAGAGGAGATAAGGAAGGATTTTAGGAGATAAGAGGATTATAGGATAATAAAGGAATATTTAAAGAAAAATAGAAAAGTGTATAAGTATTAGCAGGAACACTAAGGGACTTATACAATGAGAAATATAACAAAACTATCGAAGAGAATCAAAGAATTTTTAACAGGAACAGCAGACAAACTAGCTATTAGTAGCGGCTTTATTAAGAGGAAAAGAAAACTAACTGGCTATTCGTTTGTACAAGCATTAATATTAGGGAACTTCAGTAATTCTAATTGCAGCATCGAGAGCATGTGTCAGTTACTATATGAAGAATCAGTAATAATAAGTAAACAAGGCTTAGATTTTAGATTCACTGACTCTGCAGTAGATTTTATGAAAGCTATGTATGAAGAAAGTATAAAATTTTTTGAGAGCACCTTTAAGCTTGATTGCGGGATATTACAGAGATTTAATAATGTTA
>NIPM01000149.1:405141-444377 GCA_002738285.1 Holacanthella duospinosa | reverse complement strand
CTACAAGCAATTAAGATATCTTTGACTCCTCGATTCTTCATTTCAGTAAAATTACCAAGCCAAAATTTAGCTCCTTCATTCTCGCTTATCCATAATCCTAAAATATCCTTTCTTCCAGATAGATCTATACCTAAAGCTACATATACTGATTTATTAATTATAAGTTTATCTTGCCTTACTTTAACTACCAAACAGTCAAAATATACTATAGGGTATAATGATTCAAGAGGTCTGCTTTGCCAAATTCTGACCTCATCTATTACTTCATCTGTAATCCTGCTGATTAAGCTTTCGCTGATTTCTGTCCCATATAATTCCTGTAATTGAGTTTTAATATCAGATAAACTCATACCCTTTGCGTATAAGGATATTATCTTTTGGTCTAAACCATCTATTCTTGTTTGTTTCTTTGAATTTTATTAAAAATACTTTTTTGTTTCACTGTAAATATAATGCATTAATGTTTTCTGTCAGCCCTAATAAAGCCTGATTAATTTGGTCAAAACAACTCAACCACGGAAAGTGTCCGGTATCATATAACTCTATTATATTTATATTGGGGCGGGGGTGAGACCAGGTCGTATTTTCCAAAAATAATTTAATAGGAAGTAACTTATCGTCATGGCTTCCAATAATTAACATTGGTAATTCTTTAGGTATCCAGCTATATTTATACGAGTTATGAAACTCTTTATCACCCCATATTTTAGCTTTTATACTATATGGAGAAATTTTTAGTAACTGTTCTCCTGCCTGTACTTCATGCTCACAAAATAAATTTCTATATATGATGTACAATTTATCTATTAAAAAAAGATTAAGATTAAAGAAATGAACATGAATGAAGTAAAATTTTTTAGAGCTGGCGGATAGGGTGGGATTCGAACCCACGGTACGGTTGCCCGCACGCCAGTTTTCAAGACTAGTGCCTTCAACCGCTCGGCCACCTATCCAAGAAGATTCATACCAAATAATCTCATATATTGCAAGGGAAATCTTGAAAAAGATAAATTTATATCACAAATCCAAATTGTTCTTTCACTTCATTTACTGTTTCAGAGGCTCTAATCCTTGCTTTTTCTGCTCCTTTATGAAGTATTTTTAATAAATACTCTTTATCATTCATTAATTCTAAATATTTATCACGTATCGGTTGTAGATTTGTAATAATAATTTCGGCTAAATCTTCTTTAAATTTTGCGAATCCTTGATTTTGATAATTCTCGATTATTTTTTCCAAGCTTTCTTCAGACAAACTTCTATAAATGTCTAGCAAATTACTAATTTCCGGTCTTGTTTCTTTATCATAGCTAACAAAGCTTAAATGATCGGTTTTGGCTTTTTTTATTTTTTGATGAATAAGATCATTATCGTCTTTTAAATTGATACGGGAAAAGTCCGAAATATCAGATTTACTCATTTTCTTCAGTCCGTCCCGTAAGCTCATGATTCTTGTACCTGTTTCGCTAATTAAAACCTCGGGAACTTTTAGAACTTCTTTATCAAATTTCCTATTTATCACCCCTGCAATATCTCTTGTTAGCTCTAAATGCTGCTTCTGATCCTCGCCAACAGGTACTATATCAGCTTTATATATTAAGATATCCGCTGCCATAAGTACCGGATAGGAAAATAACCCAAGGCCAGCTTTTTCTTGGTCGCTTCCCGCTTTATCCTTAAACTGCGTCATTCGCTTTAACCATCCAAGCGGTGTAACGCAATTAAGCAGCCAACTGAGCTCTGCATGTTCTTTTACCATACTTTGGGCAAAAATCGTTACTTTGTCGGGATTAAGCCCTGCTGCTAAATAAACAGCAAGAACCTCCATAATTGAATTATTAAGTTCTGACGGCTTAATATCAACCGTGATAGCATGCAAATCTGCCAAGAAGAAAAAACAATTATATTCTTCTTGCATTTTAACCCAGTTTCTAATTGAACCAAGATAATTACCAAGATGTAAAGAACCGGTTGCTTGCACACCGGAAAGAACAGTTTTTTTCATTTAATACCTTTTTATTTTACTCGCTATAAATTTATGTTATAAATACCATTTTAATTAATAATTTATTTAATAATTATGCTGTGGCGTTTAAGAATTTTATCATTTTACGGATTATTATCATTATTTACATCTATTTTCTTTCTTATATGTTACATACCCGTAACGTTTTTCAATGTCAACTATCAAATGAGATATAGAATTGCCATTATCTTTTCTTATGCTTTTGTGTGGCTTGCAAAAATTTGCTGCGACCTTAAATATGAAGTAGAAGGACTTGAGAAATTACCGAAAACAATCTCAATAGTCGTATCTAATCACCAATCCTTTTGGGATCAAATGTTTATGCAACTGATTATTCCTAAACATTCTTGGGTATTAAAGCGTGAATTATTTAACATACCTTTGCTTGGATGGGGGCTTAGGATAGTTAAGCCGATTGCAGTAGACCGTGGTACTAATAGCTCGGTTGCTCAGATTTTAAGAGAAGGTCAGGAAAAAATAAAGGAAGGATTATGGTTAATAATATTTCCTGAATCAACTAAAGTGCCACCTGATAGAACGGTAAAATTTAAACCAAGTGCCGTAAAACTTGCTTCAATTACTAAAGTTCCGATTGTGATGATGGCTCATAACGCCGGTTTATTTTGGCCTAGAGGTTTTTGGTTTAAGCAACCTGGAACTATAAAGGTAAAAATTATTGGAGTAATTGAAAAAGAAGAGGTGGAGCAAACAGACGTACGTATACTTAATGACAAAATTGAGCAAATAATTAATAGCGAAAAGCAAAAATTATTAAATTAGTATTAGGTTTTAAAAATAATTAGTATTATCATAAAATTACCAATTATTCTTATGGAGGTCTTATGGTAGGTACAGCACCGTTAAAATTAATTGCAGTTATTGATAGCAAACAAATGATGCTTTACGATGCACAAGGTTTTAAAATCACTACTACTAAGCCTTTAAAATTAGCCTTGGACTCTGAGGAACATCACCACCATAGAGAAAAAAGACAAAGCCTTTACCAAAATAAATCTACACCGGGATCATTGTTTGAGCCGCATACTTCGCTAAAAGATATAGAACATAAAGAAGCAGCACGAAGTGTTATTAAGCACCTAGAAAAAATAGCAGGGAATGGTCAAGTTAAATATAAGGAACTGATTATTGTAGCAGAACCACAAATGCTTGGATGTGTTAGGCAAGAACTTAAAAACGGTCTAAAAAAGATGGTTACTAAAGAAATCGCTAAGGATTTAGTACAACATAGTGCAGACACAGTCGCGCGAGCAGTATTTTCTTAAAATCGTAAATAGCAAATTACGATCAGCAATTGGATTGTTCTATAATCTATATTATGGAAAATGAAGCAATAATAAAGTTAAGTTTAGTATAGTAATTGGTGCATTCGATTGGATTTGAACCAACGACCTTTGCCTTCGGAGGGCAACGCTCTATCCAGCTGAGCTACGAATGCAGAGGTAGAACCGCAGCGTACACTTAGTACTGAGGAGTCGAGTAGAAGCAAGTTATGCAGGAAGTCTAATAAGAACGGTCTAAAATAAATCTAACAATCGAAAACAAATAATCCTTATAAATATTCTGAACGGGAATTTTATTTAATAATTTATTTGCTTCATTTTCTAAGTTACTCAAATAATTAACTGTTTCATTGTAAATTTCATGCTTTACCATTAAGTCACGTATTTGCATAAAATTGTCTTTAGTACGCTTATCGCATTTAATTATATTTTCAAGCCAAAGCTGCTTATCTTGCTCTAACTTATCATATAAAAAAATCAACGGTAACGTAACTTTTCCTTCTAAGAAATCATCACCGATGTTTTTGCCTACCTGTTTGTCATTACCCAAATAATCAAGTAAATCATCTATAACTTGAAATATCGTACCGAGTAATTTTCCAAAATCCTGCATATCTTTAGAAATATGGTCTACCTGCTCTGCTATAATAGCCCCAACGAAGCAAGAAGCTCCAAATAGTTCGGCGGTTTTAGATTTAACTATTTGCTGATATTCATCTATAGTTATAATACGTCGCTCATTTAACTTAACTAGCTGTACTACCTCCCCTTCGGAAATAATTGCCGAAGCTTTAGCTAGAACATTCATAGCTTTAATAGAGCCGGAAGCTACCATTAACTTAAAAGACTGACTAAAGAGGAAATCACCGACTAAAATACTTGTTTTACTTCCCCAAATAACGTTAGCCGTAGGTTTGAATCTTCTTAAAGTACTATCGTCTACCACATCATCATGAAGCAATGTAGCGGTATGAATAAATTCAACGGCACTCGCAAGCTTTATATGATTATCGCCTTTATAATCAAACATTTTAGAGGTTATTATAGTTAAAAGCGGACGAATTCTTTTACCCCCTGCCTCCAGTAAATATTTACCGACTGTTTCTATTAATTCCTCATCACTTTTTAAACAGCTAATAATCAGATCATTTAGCTTAGTAACTTCATCTTTTAAATCTTGCTGTATTTTTACTATAATATTCATTGTATTTTTTAATTTTTTCCGTCTGAGCTAGGTTCATCAAGTATACATTCCTCTAATATCTTTTGATTAACATTAGGAAGTAACTCTATAATTTTTGCTTTTATGCTTTCTCTGGGTTTCACTTTTTTTACTGCTGCTTGATATAAAGATAAATAATATAAAGGTATAAGTTTATTTATATCATCTATAGTACCTATTTTAGCTTTGTTTAAATCGGATAAATCAAATACATACTCAATGCTAGCATCACTTAAATTAGATGAATTTGGATGATCGGAAATGGTTTTTAAAAATGATTTTAAAGCATCTCCATATACTTCTTTGCTCTCTTTGGATAAGTTTTTAAAATCCCCTACCCCATATACATATGGATTTAAAACATCTATTATTCTAGAGTAATCATTAATTACTATTGTACCTTTACTATAAGAATCTTTAAGAGCATTTACTATAGTTTCATTTGTTATATTAAATCCAGATAGCTTTGAATATAGACTTAAAGAATTTATCTGTGCTCTAGTTAATTTGTTTAATTCAGTAACTAAATTAATATTTAAATTAAAATTATATTGCCTATCTTCAAAAATACTAAAATTATATTGTTTATTATTATTCAAAATATAGCTTAGTTCATTATTAAAATCTTTATATATCTTATTATCGGAAAGTTTAAACAGATAGGTTTGCTTATCGTAATATTTCTTTATAAATTCTAACGAACCTATTATAAAACCTGGTTTTAGCTTAAATTGTGAATCTACCAAAAGATCAATATTATTATTGCCGAAATCGTTTAACTTACCTTTATATAATAAATTAATATTATTTTCAAAGTTATTACTATTTATTTTTGCATTAGTAACTTTAATTGTTAAATCTTTAGCAATATCTTTAAAATGCAAACTACTAGTACTAATCAAGAAATTACCGGAAAATTTGAAATTATTATTCCAAGCGGGTCTATATAATAATAAGCCGGCAGGTATTATTCGATCTTCAAGGTTACTTTGTACTATTTCGGTTTCATAATAAATTTCTAATTTTTGCGGTATATTATCAAGAAAATCCTGTTTGCTTATATAATACTTACTTTTGTCAAATAACATAGTAAACATAGTATGATCTTCTTCATATAATTTTTGATTATCTACTAAGTCAAAAATTTCTGTTTTACTAGAGGTAAATTTAATATTTTCTATTAAATTTATAACTTCAAATAAATCTTTTTTTGATCGTACTATTTCAAATAGTTTAAAATTTAAAGGAATTTTTGCCGATAATATGCAGTTATCATTATAAAATCTTACTCCAAATCTTCTTTGAACCGGCTTAAATCTTCCAAATGCTTCTCCAGAAAAACTTATAAATAAATTCTGCTTAAGTAAATCATAACCGATATTTATCGGTGAGGTAAATTCAATTGCTCTATTAATACTCTCTTCTTGCCAATTAATTACCGAAATACCTAATTTAAAAGGAAAACCATAGGGCTGAACTTTGGAAAATTTAATAAGATATTGCTGATTAAGATTATTATCGACCTCTTCTATATTAAGATCAGTACCGGCATATTTTAGGTTTATAGAATGTGATAAAGAGAGCATAATAGCAAACCACAGCCCACTATATGCGAGTAGAATAAAGATAGTGATCAATAATATTATTTTAAGAGTTTTTTTCATTTTAAATCGGCATTATTGCGTGATTTTCTAGGTCGTCATTGCGAGGAAAAATTGAAAATTCTGTACGTACGTAATCTCGTGCCAGAATCCTAAGATTGCCACGCTCTTTTGACGTTTTCATTTACACAGCTCTGTATATTCCTTATTCAATTTTATAACGTTCCAAATCCATAAACTCATCATAACTATAAAAATTACTAATAAATATATTATAATAGAATTAAATGTAGCAGTCGGAATAATAATAAATATCAAAGACTGGATAAATGCTCCAAGCGATTTACCGAATTTAGTACCTATTACCTCTACGGCAGCTTTTCCCTTAGTTCTAAGCTCTAAAGATAAAGGAATATATGCCATTTCTTTTGTTGAATCGAATAATGAATATTTGGATGACTTACTAAGTATGTTTTGAATTGCTCCAACAATAATCGCTGCATATAGAAGATTAAAATCATTGAAACATGATCCTATTTCTTCAATAAAAATTATAAAGATAAAAAACATCAAGCCGGTAATAGACAACATAATAGGAGTTAATAATGCAGAAATAAGCCAACCTAGCCTTCTCAGAATATTGCTGCCTATTATCATGAAAGTAACGCATGATATCCCCATCCAAATATTAAACCTGCCCATAAAATTAACATAGTCTATAGTGCTTGGATATAATTCTTTTATTTTTGCTTTCCACGGTCCTTCAACTATATTTATTAATAGTCCATAACAGATTATTAATAAGGCAATACGACCTATATATTTTGAGTGCATTACTAATTTGATACTTTCAATTACCGAAAGTTTTGTTTTCATTTTAGCCGTAACTTTTTTTGTATCTACAACATTTATGGAATCCGTTAGAATAAATCTATTTATTATTCTAAATAGAAGCATAGCAATTATTCCTGCAGCAACAATAATTGACATGATAGGCTGAAGCATTATAGCTTCCCCAGCAGTTGAATTAAAGGAATCCGGTAATAATTCTGAATCAATGATGCCCTGCTCGTTTGAGAAATAGACAAGCACACTACCTGCCATTATAAGACCGATATTGCCGACCATTCCAAGAACAGGATAGAATCTTTTAGCTTTAGACGTATCAAAAATGTGATTAGCAAACTGCCAAAACATTAAATTTATTACTACTGCACTCCATAATTCCGAGAAAATATACATAAGTGCATAACTCCATTTACTACCTATCTTAATGAACCATTTAAAATTAGGGTATGAAGCAATTAAATTATTTATCATTTCATCATTAGGATGATAAATATCTTGATTTGGATAAATAATATAGGCAAATAATAAGAAAAATAGTAAAAAACTACCGACTATAATGTAGAAAATATATTCAAAATTTAATTTGTTACTAAGTTTAACGTAAAGTACAGTAAAAATTACGCACGAGGGTAATACTAACCATAATTTTAAGAAGCTAATAATTTCAGCACCCATAGATGGTACTACTAAGCTATCTTTGATAGATCTTAAAGCCCCAAAATTAAAAAGAATACATAACATCATTAAAGCCATAGGTATAAATAGCTTTAATTCTTTCCTTTCTATAGGCCAAATTATTTCTTTA
Source organism: Holacanthella duospinosa (assembly GCA_002738285.1). Classification (NCBI taxonomy): domain Eukaryota; kingdom Metazoa; phylum Arthropoda; class Collembola; order Poduromorpha; family Neanuridae; genus Holacanthella; species Holacanthella duospinosa. The sequence continues at coordinate 436,573 of NIPM01000149.1, read as the reverse complement.
ACTTTTTCAAAGAAAATTTTAGGCGGTAACATTTTTATTGTAACCTTACATATTAAAGTTAACTTTTAAATCTCTTAAGTTCTAAAGTCAATTAAAATAATCAATTTATACTGTTCCAAGGTGTTATTTCTCTATATCGCCAGTAATATTTTGTGATCTTATCTAACTTGTCCTTATTTGTCTCCCATAATTCCTGCTTACCCTCCGTCCATGGCTTAGGTCCTGCATAATGTAAAATGAAGTAAGAAAAATAAGGACTTTGAGTCTCAAAATATGTCAAACAGTTCCATCTCATTGATATTGTATAGTTTTTTCATTAAAAGATGACCTGCCTAGTAAATGAATTAAGCTAAGCCTATATAAACATCTAGCAGTAAGTTCCGGTATATCAAGAGAGATTAAACTGTTTAAAAAAAGAATCTCATCAACTATATAACCGCTATAATATTTTAGGAAATCATCATCATTTTTTATTTCTAATATTTCTTTTACTTTCGCTTCGTGACCTAAAATAATGAGTTTAGCTAAATTAACTGCAGCTTTTTTAGTACAGCATAATCCATTAAGCTATTGACATTATAACTAATTTGAAACTTATGTAAGAGAGTTTTTGATAAAAGAATTAAAGCAAGGGCAAGTGGTAATAATGGACAATATTAACTTTCATAAAAGTAAAAAGATAGAAGAGTTAATAAAATCCGTGGGAGCTAGTATTTTATTATTACCCACCTATAGTCCCGATCTAAATCCAATAGAGCATCATTGGTTTAGGATAAAAAATTATATTCGTAAAACTGCCGATAATTTTACAGATTTTTTTGAAGCAGTAAGTTATAGTTTGGCAATAGCTTAATGGATTATGCTGTATATAAAGTATCTAAACCGTAACTACCGTTTTTAATCGCTTTATATTGCTGCACTAAAGTAGCATTTTTGTCTAGATAAAGTTGTATTTTTATGCATTCTGTAATTACTTATGAAAAAAGTAGAAATAACTACTATCATTAGAAAAATAAAAAAGGACAGTATTAGATTCGTACGAGACATTTACATTTATAAAAAATTAATGTACGGATTTTAACAACTAATAACAAAAAGAGCAATAATTAGATTAGATTATTTGCTTATCTTCAGTTATTATAGGCTTTATGTTAAATAACTCTCGTTTATGTATTATTTGGTTGTTTGGGCTTATTAGCGGTTTTAATATAATGATTACCGGTAATACTTTAAATTATTGGCTTGCTAAAGAAGATATAGCACTGCAAACAATCGGTATATTATCATTCATAACGCTTCCCTACTCTATTAATTTTTTATTAGCACCGATTTTTGATGCTCTGCAAATTAAATATTTGAATAAAATATTCGGTCATAGATTATCTTGGATTTGCTTAACTAGTAGTGCATTAATATTTCTTATATATATTTTCAGCTTTCTAGATCCTCGTACTAATCTAGTATTCTTTGCTTTCACGGCTTTAATTATCTCTTTTTTTAGTGCTGCACAAGATACTATATTAAGTGCTTTAAGAACGGAAATAGTACCTAAAGAATCGCTTGGGTTTACTTCAGGAATATATATATTCGGTTATCGGATCGGTATGCTTTTTGCAGGTTCCGGAGCTATTTATTTATCTATTTACTTAACATTTAATGAAATATATAAAATCTTTGCCGGTTTAGTATTTATTTATTTAATTTTATTGATTGTAGGAATTAAGTATTGTTATTTAAATGAGAATATACACATACAGATCATCAAGAATGATATAACACATAATCAAAATAAAAAAAACATAATAAATTTTATATATAATGCGTTAAAACCTATAGGTTCTGTTTATTTCATTATTCTTATATTAATTTTCCTAGTATTATATAGATTACCGGATAACTTAATTAATGTTATGATTAATCCGTTTTTGCTTCATCTTGGATATAATGCTTTTGAGATAGCAAGTGTCGGAAAGTTTTGGGGTGTTGTAGGAGCTATAATCGGTGGACTCGTCGGCGGTGTTATTATGAAACATAAAAATATATTAAATAGTATATTTTTATTTGGTATTATTCACGCTTTAGGTCATATTTTATTTATTTTTCTTGAGATAAACGGTAAAAATTCTTTATTATTATTTATTACGATAGGAATAGAAAGTATTACCGGTGGTATGACGATGACTGCTTATATCGCTCTTATTTCTTCGCTCTGCCAAGGTAAGTTTCGAGCTACCCAATATTCTTTCCTTTCATCGATGATGGGGATTTCGCGTTCAGTTTTTCCTATAATTTCAGGCTATATGGTAGTAAATTTCGGTTGGCAAAATTTCTTTTTATTTACCACTATTATAACTATCCCTTCTTTACTAATATTATTAAAAATAAAAACTAAATTACAATGAACGATGTATTAAATACTTTTTTACATATAATATTTTTAATACCGTATCTGGTTATATCTTCCATTATACCGAGTATTTTTATATTAAATCAAAGTGCAAAATATCATAGCTTTAAAAAAGCTCTACCTAGTGTAATTGTTGCTTCGATATGTTATAATATACTTATACATGTAATCGTTTTTGATCAGGATTTCTTCTATATTTTTATGATTTGGTGGATAGCAGTACCTCTTTTCATAAGCGGATTTATTTTTTTAATATACATGGGATATAATACTTGGAATCAATCATATTTTAGCTTAACGGCAGAATCTAAGCAGTTGCTAATCTATATTATCTATATTAAACCTGGAAGAAAGGATATTTCCATATATCTTGGATATACTAAATATTGGTTTTTATAAATATCAAGGAAATGATATAAAAATTATTTATATGTTTATTTTTATATGGTTTTTATCATTGGCAATGGTTGGTTATAATATTAGAAAATTAAACAAAAGTACTGTAATCTTAAAAATAATTAATAAAATAGGAGCAGTAACAATTTGGAGCATAGCTTTACTATATACATCGCAGTTAATAAGTTCACTAAAATGGCTATTTGAATGAATAATGAAATATTAGGTGCTTTTTTACATGGCATCGTTTTAGCTCTTGGTTTGATTGTGCCGCTCGGAGTACAAAATATTTTTATATTTAACCAAGGAGCTACACAACCAAAGTTTCAAAAAGCTTTGCCAAGTATTATAGCCGCTTCACTGTGCGATACTATTCTTATATGTATTGCCGTTCTTGGTCTATCTTTGATAATTTTTGAAATTCCTGCACTAAAACTAACTATATTTATTGTTGGATTTATTTTTTTAATCTATATGGGATATAATACTTGGAACCAGCCGCCTATTGATCTTACAATGAATTCGGGAGCTTTTTCAGCTAAGAAACAAATTTTATTTGCTATATCGGTGTCAATATTAAATCCACATGCAATTATGGACCTTAACTTGCATACTTATATCTTGGATGTGGTTTTTTTCTTTAGCAGTTGCAGGTTATAATATTAGAAAATTAAATAAAAGTAGTGCAATTTTAACTATAATTAATAAAATAGCTGCTATCATTATTTGGATGGTTGCTTTTTATATAGGAGTGCAAATATTGCATGAAATCGGTTTTATTAACTAGAAGCCTAGAAGGAAATAAGAAAATTATTAAAGAAATAAGTAAATATAATTTAGATTTACGTTATATTCATTGTCCTTTAATTAAATATAAAGCATTAGATTTTAATATTAATATTTTAGATAATTACTCAAATATAATAATCACTAGTAAATATGCGGCAAGTATCTTAGCCGGTCATAACTTGAAACAAGATATTTGGGTAGTAGGTAATAAGTCAAAACAATTATTAGGCAAGAAAGTAGCTTATGCCGCTAAAAACGTCGAAGATTTGATTAAGCATTTTCCTCCTGATTTATATGAGCAGACTATATATGTATCTTCAAATGAAATTACTAAAGATTTACCTAATAAAATAGCTAGACATATCATTTATAATGTAGAATATTTGAATGAGCTGCCCTTACCTATTATAAAAGAATTTAAAAGCAATATTGACTTTATTTTACTTTATTCTCAAAATAGTGCTAAGACTTTAGTAAAATTATTACTTCAAAATAATTTACTAAAGTATACCGCAGATACTTCAAAAGCCCGCAGTCAAATAAGCAGTGAGCCAGACGTACCAAATCTTGAAGTATCAAAGGTATATTTACAAGATAGTTTAGTTGTAGCTATAAGTTTGAAAGTCGCAAATATAGTTAGACCTTTTATAAAAAATGTGGTTTATTGTGATGATCAAAACTCTAACGATATAATCAAGTTATTATCCGAAAATGCAAAAATTTGATAGTTTATTTAAAAGTAAAAACATCTTTTTTATAGCAATAGTAATATTTGTCTTATCTTCTTTTACCTTGTACCATAATAGATCTGATATTTTAAAATTGTTTAAAAGTGATGCCAAAGATTTAAGTCAAACATTTGATACGGCAGAAGAAAGTAACTCAAATATTAGTGAAGAAACAAATGAAGTACCGCTATTATCTACTAAATCGCTTTTAAATTATGTAAGTTCTTTAAAATTTCCTGAAGCACCGACTGATAATTTAGTAGAGCCGAAATTAGAAACTACTCCTAAATTATATTCGGTAGACTATGCCCATTATCTGTTAAACGTAAATTTATTAGTATATAATTTTACGCAAGATAAGGATTATAGTAAAGAATTAAGAATAGTAAAGTCCTATCCGTTACCTCAAGATATAAAGAATATTTTAAATAACTTAGAAGCATATAATAATTATCTTTTCTCTAAATCAAGTAGTACGGAAGTAATTTTTCCTACCAACCATAAATGGCTGGAGAAATTTATCAAAATTGAGAAAAAACCTTCTGCTATGATAATAAAAGAACAAGATAAGGTCCTAATTTTAGAGAAATTAAACTATTTAATCGATTTTCTTTATTCAGAAAAATTTATGCAGGAGTTTGTAAATAAAGATGTTTAGATTATTGTTAATATGTGCTATTTTTTTACTGCTTTATTTCGGGTTTACTTTAATAGAGAGCTTTGATTCAAAAGTTTTTATTAGTTTATACGATTATAATATTGAAACTACGTTGTTCTTTAGTCTTATTTTAGGGCTTTTATTACTAATTTCTTGTTTTATTGTCATTAGATTTCTAATATTAATTATCGATTTACCGTCTAAAATACATAATATTTTTAATAAACGAAAAATTAATCATGATAGATATGCTTTAATTTTAGCTTTTGCCGAATATATTATGAGTAATAAAACTAAATCTGCTTCTATTGCCCGCAAAAATTTATCTTCTGAAGATCTAAAAGATTCACAAGAATTCCATAATTTAATCTTAGCCGTAACTGAAGAGAATGTAGACACAAAAATTTCCTATTTTCAAAAACTTATTACATCCAAAGAATTTGTTTTTTATGGTAGCCAAAACCTAGCGAAGCTTTATTATGAGAAATCTTTGTATAGTGAAGCAGAAAATTATGCAATAAAGGCTTATAATTTAAATGAATTCGATAATGAAAATTTAATTACTTTAATGCGTTGTTACGCTAGACTTTCTCTATGGACAAAATTTACTTTTATAACGAACAAGCTTGCAAAATTTCATAAGCACGATTCTATACTACCGCAAACTCAAGAAATTGCTGAATATTATTTATTAGCAGCGAAGCAAGAAGTAGAAAGTAATAATACGGCTAATGCTATAGATTATTTGGAAACGGCTGTAGATTTAAATTTTTATAACAGTGAATTGCTAGAATTTTACTTTAATTTAAATGATAAGCTTAATGTTAATAAAAAGATCAAAATATTAAAAGATGCTTTCCGTATTGTTCCCTCTTTAAAATTAGTACAGCTATTTAAAAAATTTACTGCTCTATCAGATAGACAAATTTACGAAGAATTAACTCAAGAGTTAGATGCTAAAAAAGATGAGATATTAATTTTGGCAATGGAAGCTTATTTAGAATTGTAGACGTTATTACATGGCTCGATGTCATTCCCGCAAAAGCGGGAATAACATCGAGCGGACACCAGACCTCTCGAACCATACAACAAAAACTAATATAAAAATAGTTTCTTTTGACTCTTACTAATTTCTCCAGTCATACTATTATTATTATTTTGATGATAATTAGATTGGATTGTTATTAAATAATCGTTTATTGCTTTAGCAAAATCTTCAGTTCTATGACGAAAGAAATGGTCAGCTCCGTTGATAATTTTATAATCAACTTTAATATGTGATTGTTGCTTAGATAATCTATTTGCTAGATCTTTTACATCATCTGCCGATACTATACTATCACTATCTCCTTGTAATATAAATCCAGGAATAGGACAAGGTGAAAGAAATGAAAAATCATATTGATGAATTGTATTAACCGGCGGTGAAATAGCAATAAAATGATTTATTTCCGGACGTCGCATTACAAGCTGCATAGCTATCCATGCTCCAAACGAAAATCCTAATATCAGATTAGACTGAGCATTTGGGTTATTCTGTTGTAACCAATCAAGGGCTGCCCCTGCATCTACAACTTCACCGACTCCATTATCAAATTTACCTTGTGATCCCCCTACCCCTCTAAAATTAATACATAAGACGGTATAACCGTTATCTGATAAAATCTTATAGGCGTTAAAAACTACTGTATTATTCATATTACCATCATATAAAGGATGAGGATGAAGAACTAATGCAATAGGAGCGTTAGACAATGCAGCTTTTGCATATCTTCCTTCAATTCGTCCTTCCGGACCGTTAAAATAAATTTGCGGCATAGTTACTCATAATATTTAATTTGTTCGATATGATATTTTACCACTTTTTCTTATTAGTGCAACTATTCTTATATTTTAAGCCATTATCATTAAAATATGATTGTGCTGAACTTGATTTATGGAATACGGGAAATAGGATTTGAAATACAATATACTGAAAGACCTAAGATAACAAAATCAATGAATATCGCTTTTAATTACTTAGAATTAGAACATTTATATTTAATAATCCCAAGCAACAAAAAATTTAAACTCTCTGAAAATATTACTTGTGTAGGAATTGAAAATCTTAGTACCATTATTTAGAAATTTGGGTATGGGTTGCTATTTCACAGCGGGCAAATACAACATGAAAGTATAATTTTTTTATCATACAATTTATATCTAATATTGTTTTACAAGGATTTATTCAAAGCTAAAGGTTACCGGTGGTCTATTCATCTACAAGAAAATTATAAATCATGAATGATTGAAACTAACGAAGACAATCTTGCGTACCCAGAAAACTGCAAGAAGACACTTCAAGAATTAGAAGATCAATTCCACAGGAAATAATTAGCAGGCACTTGGCAACTCAACCTAAATCTTCAAAATCAAAAGTAGAGGCACTTTTAGAATCAAGAAAAAATAACCAAAATAAAGCAGTGAAAGGTATTTAGTTTGTATGTACTAGCTCCTACTTTTTACTGAATTCAGCTTAATTTTGCATATTTTTTTGCACCTACCATATACCATAAACTCCCATTACTTAAAAATCCACAACATTATAGAATTTGTTCAAAAATATCAAAAGTAGTATTTTCGACACTAAAAATAAACGGCAAAAACCTTGAGTTTATGCTACGTTCACCGTTTGATAGCTTTGTAAAAACATCGAAAATTGACGAATGGCTGGGACGGGAGGATTCGAACCTCCGAATGACGATATCAAAAACCGTTGCCTTACCACTTGGCGACGTCCCAATGTAGAAATTAGAAATGTATAGACTTTATACCATATAAATAGCGGAAACGTCAATTACAATAATGATTGTAGAAATAAATTTATTTCATTATTAAGCCAATTCCTTGCTTGCGTGGATAATAAATCATAAATTTTAGCTCTAATTTTGTTATAATATTCCTTGATATAGCTTATTTCATCAATATTAAGTAGTTTCACATCAATCAATTTACTAGCATAAGGCACTAAACTTAAACTCTCGAATTCCAACCAAGCATTATTTTCTTTTACATACATTAAATTTTCGATTCTAATTCCGTATTTTTTCGGAATATAAAAACCTGGTTCATTAGATAAGATCATACCTGATTGAAGTATAGTTTTATTACGAAGATTTATGCTTTGCGGTCCTTCATGAACACTCAAGAAGCTCCCTACCCCATGACCTGTACCGTGTGGATAGTCTAGCATTTCTTGCCATAAATATTGCCGAGCGAGTATATCAAGATTAGCTCCCGTGACGATCTTTTTAGGGAATTTGGCTTTAGCTAAAGCAATATGTCCTTTAAGTACTTGCGTATAACGCTTTTTCTGCTCAACGGTTGCTTCACCTATTACGATTGTTCTAGTTATATCAGTAGTAGCCGCCTCATACTGACCACCGGAATCAATCAATAATATCCCCTGCCCTTCAATCTTCTTAGCAGTTGTTGGATCAGCTCTATAATGAATAATGGCACTATTTTCCTGAAATCCGCAAATAGCTGGGAAGCTATCAGAAACATAACCGTCTTGTTTGGCTCGTTGCTCTGTAAGCTTTAAACCGAGGGAATGTTCGGTTATTGTGTTATTTCTTATGTCATTCCAGCTCTCCTTTATGTCATTCTCGCGAAAACGGGAATCCATACTTTTTTTTGGATCTCCGTTTTCACGGGGACGACATAGAGAGAAATCAGCAAAAAATTCACATAAAGCTACTGCATCTTTAATATGAAAATCGATTGCATGCTTAATTTCTACATCATTTTTACAAGCTTTCGGTAATAAACAAGGATCTACGATTTTTTGTACTTTTTTATCTGCTATCAAATCCATTATGTGAACCGATGCTATGCTGTCATCGATAAAAATGTTCTCACTATCTCTTAAAATATTTTCAAATTCTTCTTCAGGTAAAATTGTTATTGCAGGACGAGCATTAATAATTTCAGCATCAATTCTTGTAGGATCGATAAATAGATATAATTTTGTAGGTGTCACTATTACTTTTGCAAACATTAAAGGCGTATAGCTAACATCGTTAGCCCGCAAATTTAGTAACCAGCATATGGACGAGCTATCTAGAATAACTAAGGATGATGAAGTGCCATTCCCGTCCCCTCTATTGTCATTCCTGCAAAAGCGGGAATCCAGAAAAATTTCACGGCATTGACTTATTTTATCAGTATGACTAACTCCTGCAAATTTCATATCGTGTAAATAAACTTTAGAATTTGGTTCTAAAGGCTGATTATGCCAAATCTTATCAACTAAATTACCGTTAATTTTTTGAAAATTGAACTTTAAATTTGATATAGCAGGATAAGTAAATAATTCGGGATCGTAGCCTATTTTAGTATCTTTATCTAAGGTTGTAGATATCTCTTTTAAATCAAAAATCTTAAAAAGCTCTAAATCCAGCTCTTTGTTTGCTTGCTCTAAATAACGCCCATCAGTAAAAAATAATACAGTATCTTTACATATAATAGCCATACCGTTTGACCCGGTAAAACCTGTTATATATTCAAGCCTTTTGGCATACTCAGGTACATATTCACTCATATATTTATCGTTAGACGGAATTATATAGCCGTCTATATTATATTCTGCGAATAAGTTTCTAAGTAGATTAATACGATCTTTTGTCATGTTTACAACTCTTGTGTCATTCCTGTTCGATGTCATCCTGCGGAAGCAGGAATCCATCATAAAGCGAGATAAATCGAGCTTTTAGTGTTAAAAATTTGCTGTATTGATACTTTTTTTTCTGGATTCCCGCTTTCGCGGGAATGACATAAAACGAACCATGCAACAAGGTCGATCATAGGCGGGAATGACATTTATACCATCCATAATACAAAGGAATACCTAGGATAGTAAAAGAACAAGCTATAATCAAAGTTTTAACAGGTGTTTCATAGATAACCCAAGCACAAAAGATAATCGATATTATGGCTATCAGTAAATAATAATAAGAAAAATTTTCTTTTGAGCTAAAAATCACCTTTAAAAATGCTAAGCTACAAATTAAATAAACGAATAAGAATGTTATTGCCGAGAAATCTATTATTTGCGTAATCTGCTCGGCAAAATTATCATTTGCCGTAAAGACTAATAACGGCACAATGCCAAGGCAGCTTACAATAATTCCCCATACAGGTGCGTTATTATTATTCTTTTTGGCAAAAAATTTCGGTAATAACCCGTCTTCGGCAAGTCCTAGGGCTATCTGTCCGCTAGTTAGCACCCAAGCATTGAGTGTACCTATACATATAATTGAGGCTATAACCGTAATTACGCTTGACCATTTACCGCCGAATAATAATGCAGCAGCATCGGCATAAGGAGCTTTAGAACTAATAAGCTCTGAGGCAGGGATTAATCCCATTATACCTATGCTATTAATAATATATAACACTGCTACGCAGAAAGTTCCAACTATTATAGCTCTTGGAATGATTTTTGCCGGATTTTTTACCGCACCTGCCGTAGTAGTTGCACATTCTACTCCGATAAATCCCCAAAAAGTAAGAAGTGCAACTCTTCCCATAATGGTTGGAATGCTTAAACTCTCTACTTCCTTAGCAATAGATATGTTATCTATATTAAAATGCGATAAAGCACATAAGCCTACTACAAGCAGCGGGACAAATTTTAAGAGAGTTAAATAAAATTCTGCTTTTCCTGCTACTTCAGGACCTCTTAAATTTAAAACCGCAATAGCACCTAATAATATTATTTGTAATATTAAATCCAAAATCGCTTGTGATTTAAAAAAAGGCGTTAGGTAACCTATTGCTGAGATAACAACTATACTAGTACTGACGAAGGATATAACCCAGTAAGTCCAACCGGTGAAAAATGCTATTTTATCCCCAAAACTTTCCCGTACATAAACGTGAGGACCGCCTGTTTTAGGAAATTTTGCACAAAGGGTAGAAAACACAAGGGCTATACTCATAGCCCCGAATAGCGACAGCACCCAGCCCCAAATGCTATATATACCGAACGGTGCTAAACTTAGCGGCAATATAAAAACGCTAGTACCGATTTGACTGCCGGTCACTAACGCAAAAACCGCCCAAAAACCTAATTTTTGTGACATATTAATCTAATTTAAAGAAATAGCTTTAAAATAGCTGAAATAATGATTTTTAGCAATAGCTAAAACCACTACAGTCAATTTTACTCTTGATTTCTAAACAAAAGATTGATAGCTTTTTAAACTATCAAATATAATCTTAGGAGTTAATATGCCAAATCGTACCGCTAAAGTTTATACAGTGAAGTCAGGTGATACTTTATCACATATTGCTACAAAAAACGGTCTAACAGTTAACCAATTGCTAACTATTCCAAATAATGAACCGTTCAAAGCTAATCCTGATAAGATTTATCCAGGGAATAAAGTAAAAGTAAGCTATACAGTAAAATCAGGAGACACTTTATCAAAAATTTCACAAAATTATGGTACTTCTGTTCAGGATTTAGCTAAATATAATAGTATAAGCGACCCTAATCATATCGAAGTAGGCTGGGAGATTTCATTTTCCGGTGATTCGCATGATTTTTATTGAAATAAAGCTGTTGGTGGTAATATTAACCGCAACCTGCTTTTTATGGACGTGCTGTAATTGCTAAGATAGTAATATTATCTTTGTTTGGTCCATAATGCCAAAAAATTCTATAAGCAGCAGGAGTATTATTTTCAGCATAAGCTTCAAATATTTCTTCTCCGTTATTTCCTTTAACAGATTTATATTTATGGGTGTTTAAACTAGGATGGCGAGGATTTGTTTGTAAATATGCTAATGTTTTTCTTACTGCTTTTAAACGTTTTTCTAATCCTTTATTATTTTTAAGTTCTTCCAAATCTTTACTAGCCCCAACAGTAAAAAGAATTTTAAAAGTCATCATCTAGATATTTGCTGAAATCTTCTATAAATTTAACTTGTCCTTTAGCGGAATCTTTAATACCGTTATTTAATTGGGTTAAAGCTTTTTTGTTATTAAATAGCCAACTTTCTTTTAAAGGAATTTCCGTATAGGGCTCTAAAATAATTTGTCCTTTTTTACTATTAACAATAACGTGAAAACTACTTACCCCTTTAGCTAATTTACCAAGTGTTATTCTTCCTTTCGTATCTGGTTTTAATATACATGCTTGTGTCATACCACTTACTCTTTGCATTGTGAGGTGTTAAAAGAATAACATATGGTGGGTAACTAATCAAGTGGGATTATTTGCAATCTATCTTATCATGACATCCAATAATTTACCTAATATCTCAGGCTGATTACCTAAAACACAGTTACCATTCGGATTTTCATAGCATTCAACTTCATTATCCTGAAACTTATCTAAACGTCCAGTTGTGTTTGTATTATTAACATATTCATAATGTCCGCTAGTATCTTTTCCTCCTACAATATGACTATTTTTCACATCATATATGTTTATAGAAAAACAGAAGTATAAAAATATCTTTGCAAATATCTCTTGAAAAGTAGAGGCTGCCCTTATATCAAAACCTACATTTTCTACATTCTCTGCAATAATGGAAAAAGGGGCACCTTGATTATTAAATTTAAGATTTCCTCCAACAACGGCAGCAGCTTTGTTAGAATCTAAGCTTTTAATATTGCTGACATTTAAAACATACTCAGCCGATTCTAATCCATCAATTTTAATATTATAAACCGAATGTCCATACTCTTGTTCAATCTTTATCTCCTCTATATTATCAAGGTCATGTATTTTATTACCTTGAATTATTTTGATTCCATACTCATTTTTATTAAATAATATAAATCGTTCGTGATGAAATTTGGACAAGCTTAAAAATATCCGAAGTGGCAAATCAGAAGAAAAATTAGAAAACATCATGTTACCCAAATGGATCTGTTTATAATGCTGAAGATCAAGCAGAATGTACGGGTTATTTGATTTAATCTCTTGTAGTGGTTTTATTATTGCTTCTAGAATAGATTTTTTATCATCTTCTATATCACTATCCCTCATCAGTCTAACTTCAGCCCTTCTTTCTTTTTCTTCTTCAGTAAGTGAAGGAAAGAGTTCAATTCTTTTTTCTAGTGCTTCTCGTAAGCTTTCAATATTAAGTGAAGGATAAGAGAATATTTTATTATAAATCCAGTTAAACATATTTTAAAACCTTTAGATTATACACTAAAAGATTTGCCGCAGCCGCAACCTGCTTTTTCGTTGGGGTTAGTGAAAGTGAATTGGGATTTGAATTTAGTTTCTACATAGTCCATTTCAGAACCTAGGATATACATTAATGCTTTTGGATCGATTAGTATCCGCACGCCTTTTTCTTCTACTACTTCATCAAATTGATTTTTACTATCGGCATACTCCACATAGTAAGTTTGACCGGCACAACCGCCGGCTTTAACCCCTACCCTAATACCAAAGGTAGGTTTGCCTCGTTTTTCTATTAGCAATTTTACTTGCTTTGCAGCAGATGCGGTTAATGAAATAACATTTTTCATGTTTTAGAGTCTTTTTTGCTTTCTTTTTTCTGTTTATAATCGGCTATAGCTGCTTTTATTGCATCTTCGGCAAGGAGTGAACAATGTAATTTTACCGGCGGCAGCGATAATTCTTTTGCTATTTCAGTATTTTTAATCTCTCCGGCATCATTTATTGATCTTCCTTTAACCCATTCCGTTACTAAAGAACTTGAAGCAATAGCCGAACCGCAGCCAAATGTCTTAAATTTAGCATCGGTGATAATGCCGTTATCGTCAACCTCGATTTGTAACTTCATAACATCACCGCAAGCAGGAGCTCCAACAAGTCCCGTACCGACGTTTTTTTTCTCTTTATCAAGTGACCCGACATTACGAGGATTTTCATAATGATCTATCACTTTTTTGCTATAAGCCATTGTTATTCTCTTTAATAATTCACAAGTTTTAATTTTTTATAAAATACTCGCATGATTTTAAGAATTGAATTTTATTTTGAAGGGTGAGTGAGCGGAGCGTACAAATAGTACGTGAGCACACGAATCCCTGATAAAATGAAAGAGCAATTCTTAAAAGCAAAAGAGTATTAATGCACAGCCCACTTAATCTTCTTCAAATCAATCCCCTCTTGCATCATTTCCCAAAGAGGGCTTAATTCCCGGAGCTTATCAATTTTTGAGCATATTAACTCTACTGCATAATCAATTTCCTGCTCGGTAGTAAATCTACCTATGCCGAACCTAATCGAAGTATGGGCAAGCTCTTCACCGATTCCCATAGAACGTAAAACATATGATGGCTCTAAAGAAGCGGAAGTACAAGCAGAACCGGAAGAAACCGCTAAATCTTTAATGGCAAGGATAATCGATTCTCCTTCTACTCCGGCAAAGCTTAAATTTAGATTGCCTTTATATCTTTGATCTTTATCGCCGTTTAAATAAACTTCGGAAATTCGCTCATTTATATTATTTAAAAACCTGTCAAATAAGTAATTTACGTGCTTAGTATCTTTTTCCATCTCATTATACGCTATTTCAGCAGCCAAGCCAAGCCCTACGATTAAAGGAGTCGGCAGCGTACCCGAACGCATCCCTCTCTCCTGTCCACCACCGTTTATTAGCGGCGTAACACGTACACGAGGTTTTTTCCTTACATATAATGCACCTATTCCTTTCGGACCGTAAATTTTATGCCCTGAGATACTGGCAAGATCAATATTAAACTCGTTCACGTCAATTGGAATTTTACCAAAACCTTGAGCAATATCGGAGTGAAAGAAAACGCCTCTTTCACGGCATATTTTCCCGATTTCTTTCAAAGGCTGAATCACGCCTATTTCATTATTAACCGCCATAACGGATACCAACATAGTTTGATCGGTAATGGCATTTTTTAGAGCCTCTAAGTCAATTATTCCATTTGATTTAACCGTTAAGTATGTGATTTTCATACCTTCTTGTTCTAAATGTCTGCAAGCGTCAAGTACGCATTTATGCTCACTTAATACAGTAATGATCTGATTCTTTTTGTTACCATAAAATTTTGCTATTCCCTTTATTGCAAGGTTATTAGACTCGGTTGCACCGGAGGTAAAAATAATTTCTTTAGTATCAGCACATATTAACTTTGCTACCTTGGCTCTTGCTTCTTCAACGGCGTTTTCTGCCTCCCAACCGAAAGAATGGCTGCGTGAATGAGGGTTACCAAACTTGGTAGTAAAATAAGGCAGCATTGCTTCCATTACCCTTGGATCTATTGGGGTCGTCGCCTGATAATCCATATATATAGGTAGGTTTAAGTTGTTTAATTGTGGATTCATATGGTTAAATTAATTCATGTTTTGGTATAGTTTAAACGGTCATCGATATCATTCCCAAGCGGGAATCCAAAAAAATAACTTCAATATTGATATAGAAGTTACATGTATGATAAAATAAACATATAAACACAAGCTTTTATATGTTTTACTGGATTCCTGCCTGCGCGGGAATGACATCAACGTACTAACAAGGCTTACGGTTCTCATACACCTCTTCAAAAGCTTTTATAAAAGCCTCTATATCACTTACCGTATTAGTATGGCTTAAAGATACCCTAATCGAAGATTTGGCCTCTTTTTCACTCATACCCATATTGGTTAATACATGCGATTTAGATATTTTTCCTGATGAGCAAGCAGAGCCGGAGCTTACGCAAATATTACGTAAATCAAACCCGATTAATTTCACTTGTGCATCCGTATTCGGTATAGTAATTAAGGTAGTATTAGGCAACCTTGCTACATTATCGCTAATAATATTTACGTTAGAATACTCCTTTAGTTTTTTCTCTAATATTTCCTGTAAATTTTTGATTTTTATATAATTCTCTATTATATTTTTTCTCATTAATTCAGCCGCTAAACCAAAACCTGCAATTGCTATAACATTCTCCGTACCTGAACGCACATTTTTTTCTTGCCCACCACCTATAATTATCGGAGTAAGCTGAAAGCGAGAAGTAGAAATTAAAGCAGCTCCTCCCTGCCCACCTCCTATTTTATGTCCTGAGATTGTAGCAAAATCTAATCCTAAATCTTTGATATATGTTGGTATTTTACTAAAAGCTTGCACTAAATCACTATGAAATTTTGCATTATATTTTTTAGCTATTTTACTTATTTCAAATATATTTTGCAGTACCCCGCTTTCATTATTAGCCATCATTATAGATACTAATTTTTTTGTAGCACTACTTTGTGACAATAATTCTTCTAGATGCTCTAGATCAAGCAAACCTTGATTATCAACTTTTATAACTTTAATATTCGGAGCATGCTTTATATGGTTATAGATCGATAAATGTTCAATAGCCGATATGAAAATATCACCGTCATAAAAATTTTTCATTATTAAATTATTACCCTCCGTTCCGGATGAAGTAAAAGTAATATTATATTCCCTAGAGGACGCCTCAAGAACTGCAGCTAATTGAAAACGTGCTTCTTCTATAACATTCCTAGCAAATACACCTGATCTATGTATTGATGAAGGGTTAAGCTCCTTGTCCATCAAACTTATTATGAATTCCTTAACTCTAGGATTGATAGAAGTAGTAGCACTGTGGTCTAAATATATCATATATTTAAATAATACTTAGCTCTAAAGCATCTTTAATTGAGATATTTTCAAAATAATCTCTAATATGCTTACCAAGACCTTTCCATAATTTATGCGAATTACATTTTATTGTATCAGGTACACAAGTTTTCACTGACTTCTTGCAGGTAGTCATTATAAAATTTTCGTTAACAGCATCCATAATATCGGAAATTTTTATTTCTTCTAGGTTACCTATTAAAATATATCCACCTTTCGAGCCTCTAATAGCCTTAACTAGATCAGCTTTTTTAAGTTTAGAAAATATTTGCTCTAAATAGTTAAGCGATATATTTTGTTTTACAGAAATTTCATTCAAAGTGACCGGTTCAGCACGTGCTTTTGAAGCCATTTCAAGTATTGCCATTACGGCATATCTTCCTTTTGTTGTCAGCATCATATGACCAACCTATTAAAACTTAAAATTGTTTTATATCTACAATACCCAAGTAATTTAGTCAAGTATATAATTATGTTATTTAATAAAAAATTAGCTTGTTAATATAAACTAAAGTTTAATTGTGTAGAATCTAGTAGGAGTGGAAAAGAAAGACAGAATATTATAAATAATTGATAATTCTAGCGTTGCTTAAGAAGAATTACTTTGTAGCACAGCTTAATGCTTCGATGCTATTCCAGCTAAAAGCTGAAATTCATAAAAGTACTTTGTTATTATCCACGCCCTCTGTTTGTTGTTCTATTTTTAGCTTTAGGCTTTGAAGAAGAAGCAATATTTTTTAAATTAGTTTGATAATTTTTAATTCTATCTATTCTTTCCTCTCTTAGTTTTTCATAATGAGTTTTAGCATTTTTTCCGAAACCTACTTTGGTTTCCATATTTTTTACAAAATCATTAACAAGTACTCGTATGCCCTTGAATATCGATTTGACAATTTTTATCTAAAGCACCGGGCATAGTTTCTTGTATTTTTTTTATAGCACGGTACATATCTAAAGCTTCAGGTTGATAATGACCGCTATTATTACTAAGGTAATCAATTTTCCCTCTATCATTTATACCTATAACTCCTGCTGCTTCCGCAGGCTTTCCGCTTAAAAATGAACCGTGAACAAGATTTTTAGTATTTGGCAAATATTGATTTTTATGAGTACCCATATAAATTGCTCCATCCTTTCCCATTACAAATGCTTGAACATTATTCATGCTTTTACTTTCCTTACCGATAGTAGAAGCTATATTACCCTTAGAATCAAGTAATCTCTGAGAGGAGGTATTATAGAATAGTTGGTGATTTTTTTGTTCCTCTGGACCCATACGCAATATTTCAAATTCATGCCCATCCCATATTTGTTTACCTTGTGCTATTTCTTGAAGATGATGTTCTGCAAGCTTGGGATTTTGATGAACTACTTTAACTCTTACAGAATCTACTATAGCATCGTTTGATTTTCCTAATTCATGTTCCGGTATTAAAGCATGCTTGAATTTATCTATTAATCTATTCCAATTATCTCTAGCTCTAGTTTTTGGATCTCTAAAAGGTGTATCAATATTTCTTCCGACATCCCCAACTAGATAAACTTTATTATCTTTTTGGATTAAGTTGTCTTTGTATAAAGGCTCTCCCTCTTGATTAATAAGTTGACCTTTTCTTTCAATAGCAGCTAATTGACCATCCTTATAAAGGATAATTTTTTCATTATTTAACCCAAGCCTTGAATTAATTTGTATTTTACCTTGATGATTTAAATTACCAATACCGACACCATCAATATCCGCAATTTGAATATCTCTATTTTCATTGACAAATTTTCTAATTTCTTCAGGATTATTAATAAATTGACCGTTATCCTTTAATATTCCTTGTATATCGCCGGTAGTATAAGAAAATTCTTCTTTGATTGTTTTTGTGTCCTTTATAAGACCTACTGCAGCAAAAATTTGTTGAAAGAAATTTAGATTTCTCTTTACTTCAACATTTTTTACTCCGGTAGCTTCTCTTGCATGAATTACTAATTGATCCGGCTTTAAGTAGCCGTCTTTATCATTAATATTAATTACTCTTCCTTTTATAAGATTTACTTCTGTTGCTTCTTGATTTTGAGAAAATTCTTTAACTTGGGGCTCTTCTTCAAACCTTACTTTCTTTTTTTCTTTGCCCATTTGAATTACCTAAATTTACAAACAAATAATTTTAAGTTTCATTTTAACAATAAAAACTTTTATTTTTTTAGTAATTTTTTAATAATAGGCTATTTTTTTAGTAAATTGAGGATTTAAAATCACATATAATATAATAACCGAGTTTTCTTATCTATAACTCGATAGGCTCTTGTTAATTCGCCAAATAGCGATAAATACTAAACAAGTTGTAAACATTTGTAGTAGCTGTAATAATATGCTTAATTCCGGTATTAATATAATAATAACCGGTTGTAATATTATCGGGACTCCACTTGAAAACATTACTAACCTTATAGCAGTTTGTATTGAAGTTTTAATAGTAAGTAAATTAGCCAAGCTATACACTAACAAAACTATAATACTTCTCTCTAATAAGAATGTTACAAACCAAAATAATATAATAGCCGGCATACCGAAATAAATAAATAAATTTGGTATATATAGTAAATTCTCGGCAAAATATTTTTTTATTATTTCAGGAGTTAAAATTACTTCATTTTGTTTGAATATCTCAGAATAGTTAACAGTACTTGGAAAATTTTTCTTAGTATTGACCACAATTAAATTTACTTTCAGCTTATTCTCTTCAAGTACAAACGGTATTTTGCTTTTTTCTTTGTTAGAAACTTGATTTTTTGTATCAATGACGACTATTTTATTGTTATTTTTACTATATAAATATATAGGCTCTACTTCTTCAACTGAAATTTTTGAATTATTATATTTAATTTCCGGTAATTGATTAATAATATATTCAATATTATCTGTAACTTTTGATGATTGTATTCCGTTAAAGTAATCTTTTAAAGTTATTACGTAATTTAATATAAAAATGCAATAAATTATTGATGGAATAAAAGATACGGTAAATAAATATCTTATTCCATATCCTTGATAGTTTCTATATACGTCTTTATAAAACTCTATAGAGCTAATTGATAAACGTAACTGACGGAGTAATGTATTTAATCCTCCTAATATAAATGATAATAAATACATTGATCGGTTAAACTTTAAATTAAAAATACAAGCAGCAACAATATAACCTGTAATTATATAAAATTGCAAATTTTTTAATAGAATAGATTATAATATTATATATAAGTTTGTTGATAAAAAATGATTTATTTACTAGTATCATTATTTCCATAAATAATATTAGTTTTATATGCTACTGTTACTTCCTGAAATAACTTTGATTTTAATAGCACTTTTAGGGCAGTTTTTTGCCGTAATGATACCAAATAAAAATAAAATTATTTCTAATACCATTATTTTATTATGCATATTATCAATTTTTCTTACCTTTAAATATTCAAGCTATGAAGGAGTATGGTACTCATTTGCTACCGGAATAAATATCGGTATTAGTAAAAGCATAGTGTTACTATTCACTATTATATCCATGATTATATACCGTGATTACTCTATTCTTATTGCTGAGGAATTAAAGTTTGAATTTATTACTTTAATATTATTATCCGCTGTAGGTATTTTTGTTGCAATTTCATCACGGAATTTTCTATTATTATTCTGCGGTATGGAGCTTACTGCTTTAACTTCATATGCACTTGCAGGATTCAAATTAAATGATATTAAATCATCGGAAGGTGCTTTAAAATACTTTATCTTAGGTAGTCTAGTTAGTTGTTTATCATTATTTGGGATTTCTTTTATATATGGATTCGGCGGAAGCCTACAATTTGAGGATATCTTATATAAACTAAATGATAATTCTGGGATGAATCTTGGTTTAATAATCGGTATTGTATTATTTTTAAGTAGTATTTTCTTTAAACTCTCAAGCGTTCCGCTTCATTTTTGGGCACCTGACGTATATGAAGGATCTCCGATAACTTCGGTTACTTATTTCACTGCTGCCTCAAAAATAGGTATGGTTATCGTTTTATTAAATATTAGCAAATTAATTATAGGTAATTACTACCCTATTAATTATAATTTAATAAAGATAATTGCTATATTATCTATGCTGTTTGGGGCTTTTGGAGCTATTCGTCAAACTTCTTTAAAAAGATTAATGGCATATAGCACTATTTTAAATATCGGTTATGTATTAATCGGCGTTCTTCTGCATAATCAAGAAGGATATAAAGCAGCTTTACTGTATATTCTAATATATGCGGTAGGGAGTATAGGATTTTTTACTTGCTTAGTTATGCTGCTCGGTAAAGACGCCGATAAAGCTAGTTTTAGGAATATAGAAGGAATTGCAGAGAATCATAAAGCCATAGCTGCCGTAATTAGCATAGTTATGTTTTCAATGATCGGAATTCCGCCTCTTACAGGGTTTTTCGGTAAATATTACCTTTTTTACCAAGCAATTAATCAAGAAGAATTTGCATTAGCTTATTGTGGTATTTTTACCAGTGTAGTTGCTGCTTTTTATTACCTTAAAGTAGTAAAAACTATATATTTTGCTAAAAAAATCGAGATAACTAAATTACCGATGCAATATGGGCTTTTACTGATTAATTACTTAGTTGTAGGCTTCTTATTGCTTGGTTCATTTATTATCTCGTTTTAGATTGAGTAGATTTTTTATTAACAATACTCGGGCTGCTAGTAACTTGTGGCTTCATAACCTTTTCTTTTAGATTCTTTATATGTTTGAGATCTTCTTCATCTAATTTTAATAAATCTTGGTCTTTCTTTTTAGCTTTTTTAGCTAAGCCTAATTGACTTGGAGTAACACTAACAATATCATCCGTTCCGACTTCTTTCTTGTATTTTTCTAGAGCGTCTACATATTCTCTGTTTGCATCTATATTTGTCTTTACCGATTTTTGCTCCGGTTCTTTCTTGGTTTTTACTTTATCAGAAGAATTAACTAAATTTCTTTCATCTTTAATATCTTCATTCAAACTTTTTATCGTCTTTATTAAATGTTTTTTTGCACTATCCCTAATACCGAGTATTTCTAAAATTCTTGTAAAACTAGTAGTAACTTTATTTCTTAATTTAAGTTTTTGTCCTCCTTTTTTTCTTTCTTCATAATTAAGAATTTTCTCAAAATAATCAGGATATTCTTTCATTAATGTTTTTAATTCTTGCTCTTTCACTTCGTAATAAGGAAAACTATATTTTTTAGAGATTAAACTATTTACTTTAATTTCTAAGCCGTATTCCTTTAAGGATTCTTGCCTTTTTTTCATTGTATCTATTAAACTAGCCTTAATTTCTTCAGGCGTTATTTCTTTAGATTTTTTATTATTAAATTTCTTTGGCATCGCTTGTTTTGCAAATTCTGCAATTGCTTCATTACTATAATATTTAGTTAATTCATCAAAACTTTTATCAATAGTTTTACTTAAATCAATTTTAGAAACTTCAAGTAAGCTATCGGCAAATTTAGGATTTTTTGTTCTTAAACTAGAGGGAAATTCTCTAAAATGGTTAGTAGGACCGAATCCAGGCAAATGTTTAGCTCTTGAATGCGGGTAGATATTATTTGTTAAATTATCAAAACTACCGGCAAAATCAATTCTTACTAATTTAGGTAAAGTTTTTGAATTTTTTTGGTCTCTGATAACTCCTATATTTCCAACATGTATATCAAAATCGCCAATCCATAAACTCGCCGGCATAATATTTTCAAAATTCTGATATTTAATTTCCTTAAAAGCATTTTCTAAGGTTCTAAATAATTTATTTCGAGCCCCCATAAAAAGCGGTCTACCGCCGTCTTTTCTAAACCAAGAACTCGGTTTAGTTTTAGCAGACATATGTTTATCCATATCCACATACATATCGCTACTATAATTCTCAAAAAATTCAGATTTGACATATATTTGCGAATCAACGGCTTTAGATTTATTAAAATTATCAGGAGCAATTAAATTAACCTTTGCTCCATTTCCGGGACTTATAGCTTCAAAAATTTGAGATCCTAAAAACTCGGCTATATTTTTTGAGCTTGAAGCCTCTTTTTTTATCATCGCCGTAATTTTACCGTCTGAGCTTTGATATACTCCGCCATGCTCTCCTGCCTCATTAGCTCCGCCTCCTTTAGGCTTTAAAAAGTTCCAATCTTTAAATACTGATTTTTTATTTTGAGTCATCCTAGCCTCTTTATTAATGATTTACATAAAATTGACAATTTTGATATAATTATAAAACATATTATTTATTTTATATCAAGACCAGAAACCGCTTTTCTACTTAAATTTTATTGTTCTTTAATATTTTAGCTACTTCAAGAGCTGCGTAGGTAAATATAGCAGTTGCCCCGGCACGTTTAAAACTAATTAATGATTCAATTAAAGATTTTTCAAAGTC
Organism: Holacanthella duospinosa; assembly: GCA_002738285.1. Classification (NCBI taxonomy): domain Eukaryota; kingdom Metazoa; phylum Arthropoda; class Collembola; order Poduromorpha; family Neanuridae; genus Holacanthella; species Holacanthella duospinosa. The sequence goes on along the minus strand of NIPM01000149.1, from coordinate 413,504 downwards.
TAATGCCCCGGCGTTTGCTGCAAATTTTAACATTGCATATTCTCCGCTAACCTGATATGCAAAAATTTTAGCATTAAAATTATTTGCTGCCTCACGAATAACATCCAAAAACGGCATACCGGGCTTAACCATTACCATATCGGCTCCCTCTGCTATATCATGCTCAATCTCACGCATTGCTTCCTTAATATTACGCACATCCATTTGATAGCTTGATTTATCTAAATAATTCTTTTTATTACTCCTAACTGCATCACGAAACGGACCGTAAAAGCTTGAAGCATATTTAGCGGCATAAGCAAGAATTCCAACATTTATAAAACCCTCTTTGTCCAGATATTCCCTTATAGCCCCGATTCTTCCATCCATCATATCGGAAGGTGCAACAACATCTACCCCTGATTTTGCTAGCACTAATGCCTGATTACACAAAGCTCTTACTGATTTATCATTATCAACTTCCTCATGATACACAATACCATCATGACCATGTGTGGTATAAGGATCAAGTGCTACATCGCATATTATACCTATATCAATATTAGCGTTTTTGATGCTTCTAATAGTTCTACATATCAAATTATCTAAATTATAAGCCTCGTCGGCATTTTCACTTTTTAGACTTTGATCAATACTAGGAAATAATGCAATAGCATTAATACCAAGCTCTGCTGCTTTTTTTGCCGTTTCTACTATTTGATCGATCGATAAACGATATATACCGGGCATAGTCTTAATTTCTTGTCTTTCATTATGACCTTCAACAACAAATAAAGGCAGCACTAAATCATTGATTGATAAATTACTTTCAGCTATTAACTCTCTAAGCCAAAATGCTTTTCTATTTCTTCTAAGTCTAATAAGGGGGTACATAAAATTCATATCTCATTTTAGTTAATCACATAGATTCTGTGTACATAATTTAAATTATGCACATAGAATCTAATTATCTTATAATAAAAATATCGCACTACAAAAAGAAATTTTGCTTGCAATCTATAAAAAATTTAAGCAAAATAACGAAAATAAAAATATGGTTTAATTCTGTAAATAAATATAGGAGGGTAATCCCCCCATTCTTAATGGCAATAATGAGTAGAGAGTTAAGCTGCTAAAGCTAATTTTTGTATTGGCGTTATACCGCCGATAGCCATATTTGGTCTTTCGTTATTATAGGACCAAAGCCATTTAGTGGCAAGTTCCTGTGCTTCTTTTATACTATGAAATAAATGCTGGCTCAACCAATCATATCTTACCGTTCTATTATATCTTTCAATATATGCATTTTGCTGAGGCCTGCCTGGTTGAATAAATAGTAACTTGATATTCTTCTCTTTTGCCCACTTGTTCAATAATTTACTTATATATTCAGGTCCATTATCACAGCGTATAGATTTTGGCTTACCTCGCCATTCTATAATTTGATCTAGTGCCCTTATGACTCTTTCTGCCGGTAGCGAAAAGTCAATCTCAATACCAAGACCCTCCCTATTAAAGTCATCAATCACATTAAATAAACGATATCTTCTTCCATTCTCTAAACTATCGTGCTTGNGACCCTCCCTATTAAAGTCATCAATCACATTAAATAAACGATATCTTCTTCCATTCTCTAAACTATCGTGCTTGAAGTCCATAGACCAGCAATCATTTATTGTTTTAGGCACTATAAGCCTTTCGGGCTTTTCTCTAAGTAATCTTTTCTTAGGCTTTATTCTAATATTAAGTGCTAATTCCTTATATATTCTGTATACACGTTTGTGATTCCAACCAAAACCCTTGATATTACGTAAATATAAAAAGCAAAGACCAANATATATTCTGTATACACGTTTGTGATTCCAACCAAAACCCTTGATATTACGTAAATATAAAAAGCAAAGACCAAAGCCCCAGTTCTTTTGATTATTGGTTAAATGCATTAGCCAACTAGCTATAACATCATCCTCAGATGATAACTGCTTCTTATATCTGTAGCAGGCTTCACTGACACACAAGATCTTGCATGTAGTGCTTATNTCCTCAGATGATAACTGCTTCTTATATCTGTAGCAGGCTTCACTGACACACAAGATCTTGCATGTAGTGCTTATAGCAATAACTCTTTCTTCAGATATCATTTTAGCCATCTCTCGCCTTTGAGATGGCTTCATTNATGTAGTGCTTATAGCAATAACTCTTTCTTCAGATATCATTTTAGCCATCTCTCGCCTTTGAGATGGCTTCATTCCTTTTTTTCAAGTACTTCCTTTAATATATCGGCTCTTAACCTTTCCTCAGCATACATCTTTTTAAGTCGGGCATTCTCGGATTCTAATTCCTTTAGCTTGGTGATCATCGGTAAATCCATACCTCCATATCTTGATCTCCATTTATAAAATGTCGCTGATGATATTCCGTGTTCTCTTAGGATAGATACTACAGGTACACCACTACTTGCCTGCTTTAAGATAGACATGATTTGGCTATCACTGTGTTTTGATATAGTCATTTNAAAATGTCGCTGATGATATTCCGTGTTCTCTTAGGATAGATACTACAGGTACAGCATAATCCATTAAGCTATTGCCAAACTATAACTTACTGCTTCAAAAAAATCTGTAAAATTATCNTTGATCTCCATTTATAAAATGTCGCTGATGATATTCCGTGTTCTCTTAGGATAGATACTACAGGTACACCACTATTTGCCTGCTTTAAGATAGACATGATTTGGCTATCACTGTGTTTTGATATAGTCATTTTATAGAATCTCCTTTTTTATTATTAGAAAATTCTACTCATTCTGGCAATTGTTTTTAGGGAGGATTACCGGAGTTTAATATGGCACAAGATAATATTCCAAAATCAGTAAAAGATAGAGTAAAAGAGTGGGGAAAAAAAACAAATATGTCAAATAACCCACCAAAAAATACACAACCGGCTCCGGAACAAACAAAAGTACCGGAAGAAACGCATAAAACACAATCTAATTTAACCGTACAAGAAAAAATGGAAAAATTTTTTAAAGATCATAATATTGATACTAAAGAAGCTTTTATTCCGGAATTTAGCCGCTATATAGAGTTAAGCGGTTCCAGCAGGGAAGCGTCTTGATGTTACTGTTAAAGCTTATGAACAATCGCTAGGACGGCTAATAAAACAAGTAGAAGTGCCTCAAAAAGAGTTTATTTCTTTTATAGCAGACGATCTAATAAAGAATCACCCACATAAAGATAAATTTGAGAAAATCAATCAACAGTATAAATTACCTGAACCACCTAAACTATCTGATATAATTGATAACCTTAGAGAATTAGTAAACAATGATGATATAATAGCTAATTTAAAACAAAGTAGAAAACACATTGAATTTAAAGAAAAAGTAAACAACCTTATTCAAATTTATGATGATAATAAACATAATCCAGCTGCTATAACTAAAGTTGAAACAAAACTGAAAGAGGTAGGTAAATGGTGTGAAGAAACTACAAAAACGGATAATAATCCTATTTGGAAAAATATTGGTAATTTTATAAAATATTCTTTTACCGGAGATAAAGCTAAAGCTGCTTTTTATAAAGATGCTATAAAAAATTCTACTCAAAATACTAAAAAAGCTATAGTAGAAATACAAAAATCTCTTACTAATCCTTCTTCTCATTCATCTAATGTTCCACCGAAGAATAAAGGAGAAAGATATAGAAGTTAATAAAAACTCTTAGGATCGATATCTATTTTGATATGGCAGTATGAGGGGATTTTGATAAGACTTAACCAAAATTTTAAGTATTGTTGTAGATTAAATTTCTTACCTGCTATAACCAGTATTCTATAGCGATATTTACCGGCAATTTTTGACATTAAAGCGCTTGCCGGTCCTAGGATTTTCACATTTGCTTTCGGAGCAATTCGGACCATGTCCCTCGCTATTTCTAGAATTTTATGTTCACTAGAACCTGATAAAATTACCGATGCCATTTTGGAAAAGGGCGGCATATCTGCTGATTTTCTTATTTCAAGTTCATTTGCAAAAAAATTCTCTTCGTCACCGGCTTTAACATAGCTAAAAATAATATTATCGGGATAATAGCTTTGTAAATATACCACACCTTTACTATCTCCTCTCCCTGCTCTACCGCCCACTTGATGTAGTAGCTGGAAAGTTCGCTCGGATGCTCTAAGATCAGCATTATTACTCCCAAGATCAGCATCTATTACTCCTACTAACGTCAAATTCGGAAAGTGATAACCTTTCGTTATTATTTGTGTACCTATTAAAATATCAATTTCTAGATTTTCCATTTGATGTAGAAGTTGTGCTATTTTTTCAGGATTTTTAGCATGATCTTTACTTATCACCTCAATTTTGCTCTCAGGAAAAAGTGCCTTTACCTCCTCCTCTATTCTTTCTATGCCTGGACCGCAAATAGTTAATGCTTCATCTTCTAGACATTCAGGACAAGAATTTAAAATTTTACTTTGATAACCGCAATGATGACATTCAAGTTTTTTAGTCGATTTATGTACTACCATCCAAGAAGAGCAAAATTTACAGGTAAATCTGTGACCACAAGCTTTGCATAGCATTAACGGTGCATAACCTCGCCTATTAAGAAATAATAATGTTTGCCTTTTATTATCTACATTACCATTGATAGCTTCTATAAGAATCTTAGATAAATAGGAATTCTTAAGCAACTTTTCTTTAGTCATGTCGATCATTTCTATATTCGGTAAGTCAACATTTTTGTATCTATTAACTAGCGTAATTAATTGATATTTACCTATTTTCACATTATACATCGTTTCAATAGAAGGCGTTGCCGAACACAAAACAATTTGTGCTTTATCAAATTTGCTTCTTACGATAGCCATATCTCTTGCATTATATAATATACCGTCATCTTGTTTATAGGAATCGTCATGCTCTTCATCTATAACTATTAAACCGAGATTTTTAAAAGGTAAAAACAAACTACTTCTAGCTCCGATTACTATTTTAATTTTATTGCTTAATATACCTCTTAAAATCATTTTCTTTTGAGCTTTGGTAATGCTTGAGTTCCATATTATAGGCGCAAAACCGAAACGCTCTATGAAGCGATTAATAATTTGTGTACTTAGAGCAATTTCAGGCAGCATCACAAGTACTTGTTTACCTTTTGCTAAATAATCTGCTATTAGATGAAAATATATTTCCGTTTTACCTGACCCCGTAACACCTTTAACAAGTATTGGCTTATTACTTTCATTTAAGACTGTTACTGCTTGTTTCTGCTCTTCTGACAAATCAGGTAGTATAAAGTTATTATTTACTTTCTGCTCTTTAACTTTGATCGGCTTCTCTGCAATATCTATAGGTAATACTAACTTGGCTATGCTTCCAAGTTCTGACATATAGTAACTACTCATCCATTTAATTAATTCTAAAACTTCTGAAGCAATACTAAAATTTAACGGTACTTTTTCTTTTATGGTTTTTAGTCTCGTTGCTTCAGGAATAGTAGTAAACTCCCAAACTATTCCGGTTAATTCTTTGTTTCTAAAAGGCACTACAACAAGATCGCCGATATTTAGCTCTAAATCTTCAGGTATTAAATAATCCAAAGGGAATAATTTTGCTGCCGGTAATAATATTTTTGCTATTCGCATATATAATGTATTTTATAATTTTTTTTTATTATATACTAAACTGATAAATTATAGAAACCTAGATGAATAAAGAAAAAAAGATTATTATAGGAATTTCCGGAGCTTCAGGCGCTATATACGGTATCCGTTTGCTTGAAGTACTAAAGAGGCAAAATATCGAGACTCATTTAGTTATTTCAGAGGGAGCTGCTCTTACTATAAAAATCGAAACTAAATATTCTATAGATGAAGTTAAGTTTCTCGCTAATTATTATTATGACGATAAAGATTTAGGTGCTGCTATTTCAAGCGGTTCTTTTAAAACTTTGGGGATGATAATAGCTCCTTGTAGCATGAAGACCTTAGCAAGTATCGCCCACTCAATGGAAGATAGTTTAATTAGTAGAGCGGCAGGCGTTGTACTTAAGGACAGAAGAAAACTTATTTTAATGACTCGTGAAACTCCTTTGCATATCGGACATTTAGAAAATATGCTAAAAGTAGCGAGCTACGGCGGTATCATAGCACCGCCCGTACCGGCTTTTTATAATAACCCTGCAAGCATAGATGATATAGTGAATCATTCTATTACTAGAGTTTTAGATTTTTTTGATATTGAAACTAACTTAATTAAACGCTGGGGTAGTGTTTAGGTAGGGAGATTATATCGTCATTGCGAGAATTTCGACGAAGCAATCTCGTGCCAAAATCTTGAGATTGCCACGCTCCTTACAGTCGCTCGCAATGACGCTCCAACAACAATAAACTTTAATAAACAAAATGGCACGTAATAAAATAAATAACGAAACAAATATAATAGCCGATAATGAAGATAATTTACCAATACCAAAGAGGAGATTACCTTATAATACTCAGGCAGAGCAGATGCTGCTCGGAGCAATTCTAACTAATAATGAATTACTTAGTTACGTATCGGAATTTTTACGTTTAGAGCATTTCTTTGAGCCTATTCATCAAAAAATCTATAACGCTATTGAGAAAATTACTGAAAAAGGTCTAATAGCTACTCCCATAACATTACGTAGTATGCTAACTCAAGATGAGTTATTTAAGGAAATAGAAGAGACGGAATATTTGGCAAAATTGATCACTATGTCAATGATGGTAATAAATCCGGTTGATTACGGTAAAATAATATATGATTTAGCAATAAAGCGTAATTTAATAAATATCGGTGAAGAAGTAGTAAATAATGCCTATAATTCTTCATTAGAAGTTGAAGCAAAGGAACAGATTGAACATGCCGAAGCTAAACTTTACGATTTAGCCAGCGAAGGCATAAATGAGAAAAGTTTTACTAAAATCGGTATATCTATTTCAGAGTCACTAGCTAGCATTAATAGAGCTATGAAAAATAATGATCATGTAATCGGTATATCTACCGGTCTGCTTGATTTAGACAATAAATTATTCGGTTTTCATAATTCTGATCTTGTAATCCTTGCAGGACGTCCATCGATGGGAAAAACGGCATTTGCTATAAATCTTGCACTTAACGCCTGTAATAATATGCGTCTTAAAAATATTCGCGATAATCAAGAAATTCAGTCGGTAGGTTTTTTCTCTTTAGAAATGTCCTCAGAACAACTAACCACGCGTCTACTTTCAATGTGTGCAGAAATTGATTCTACTTCTCTTCGTACGGGGATTCTAGGTGCAGAAAAATATAACCGCCTTCGCAAGGAAGCAAACACTTTATCGGAATTACAATTTTTTATCGATGATACCCCTGCTCTATCTATTTCCGCTATAAGAACAAGAGCTAGAAGAATGAAACGCAAGCATAATCTCGGTATATTATTTATCGATTATTTACAGTTAATTAGAGGAGCAAGTAAATCCGAAAATAGAGTTAGCGAAATTTCAGAAATTACTCAAGGTTTAAAAGCGATCGCAAAAGAGTTAAATATTCCGGTTATCGCCTTATCTCAGCTTTCAAGAGCAGTAGAACTACGTGAGGACAAAAAACCTATGCTATCCGATCTTCGAGAATCGGGAACTATAGAACAGGATGCAGATATAGTAATGTTCATTTACCGTGAAGAATATTATCTAACTAGAAAAGAACCGGCAGCAGGCGATGTTAAGCATGCCGAATGGTTAGATAAGCTCAACAAAGTATATAATGTCGCCGATATAATCGTTGCAAAACACCGTAACGGTCCGGTTGGAAATGTTTCGCTTTACTATGATAGCCAATATTCTAAATTCAGCAATTTGGAAAAAAGAACTTTTAGCTCTGTTTAATGTACCATACGCGTCAAGTTAAGAGGAGATAAGGAAGGATTTTAGGAGATAAGAGGATTATAGGATAATAAAGGAATATTTAAAGAAAAATAGAAAAGTGTATAAGTATTAGCAGGAACACTAAGGGACTTATACAATGAGAAATATAACAAAACTATCGAAGAGAATCAAAGAATTTTTAACAGGAACAGCAGACAAACTAGCTATTAGTAGCGGCTTTATTAAGAGGAAAAGAAAACTAACTGGCTATTCGTTTGTACAAGCATTAATATTAGGGAACTTCAGTAATTCTAATTGCAGCATCGAGAGCATGTGTCAGTTACTATATGAAGAATCAGTAATAATAAGTAAACAAGGCTTAGATTTTAGATTCACTGACTCTGCAGTAGATTTTATGAAAGCTATGTATGAAGAAAGTATAAAATTTTTTGAGAGCACCTTTAAGCTTGATTGCGGGATATTACAGAGATTTAATAATGTTA
>NIPM01000149.1:351185-405048 GCA_002738285.1 Holacanthella duospinosa | reverse complement strand
TTAAAAGGAAAGAGTAATTCATCAAGGGTATTATGTGAGCTTTATGCTAAGTTATGTGGAATTATAATTTTTCATGCTGCATTCAACGGCCTAATAGCAAGAATAAATCAGGAAGTTAGCATAACTAAAGCTTTTCTAGAATTTAAAAGGCGAGTACAGATTTTAACTGTAGCATTAAAGAAATCGATAAATAAATTAAAAAACTTCTTTAAAAGTTTACTACTAGCTTGGGCGAATTTTTGTTTAAAAGATAAATATAGAAAAACAAAAAATTCTACCTTGGCCGCTCTTAAATTTATATGTAGAAGGCAAGATTTAATCTTACAGGCACTATAAAAATTATATCTGAATGTCTGACAAGTTATGCTTGTCAGATAAGTATTCAAGATATAAGATTTCATTATTTTTTTCAACAGCTAACTTTTTACTATCCATAAAAGTCTGCATAGGTGTTTTACCATAGCAATATTTACCGGAATGAGGTCTTTCATTATTATAATATTCTAACCAAATATCAAGGTCTAGTTGTAGATCATCAAGATCAGTATAAATCTTTTTACGCATAGCTGTATCAAAGAATTCTTGTGTCATAGTTTTATTAAAACGTCCACACATACCATTTGTTTGAGGAGAATATGCTTTAGTAGTGGTATGTTCAATGCCCTCAATGCTTAAGAACAATTCAAAAGCATGATGTTCTATATTACCCTTATATTCACCACCTCTATCAGTTAGAATACGAAGAATTGGTATTTGCTGACTCTCATACCATGGTAACACTCTATCATTAAGCATGTCAGCAGCGGTGAGAGCTGTTTTATCAGTATATAGTTTAGCATCTACAATCCAAGAGTCTGTTGCAATGATTGTGTAAATTATTGTTGAGCCTATATTAAGAAGTAATTAAAAATATAGGTAATAGAAATGCAGATAGAAAAGCATAAAAAAATAAATGAAGCAATAGATCTACTGATAGAGGGGGGAGTAGATTTAAAGACGGTGCTTAGTCAGAATGGATTAATTAAGGAATTAACCAAGGGTATTTTAGAAAGAGCTTTGCAAGCTGAGATGTCGGAGCATTTAGGTTATAGCAAATATGATAGAGCTGCAACTGAGAATACAAGGAAGGTAGCTTCAGTAAGAATTTGCTTAGTGAGAATGGCTCTATAGAGCTAAATGTTCCAAGGGATAGACGAGGTAAGTTTGAACCTATAATAGTCTCAAAGAAACAAACAAGAATAGATGGTTTAGACCAAAAGATAATATCCTTATACGCAAAGGGTATGAGTTTATCTGATATTAAAACTCAATTACAGGAATTATATGGGACAGAAATCAGCGAAAGCTTAATCAGCAGGATTACAGATGAAGTAATAGATGAGGTCAGAATTTGGCAAAGCAGACCTCTTGAATCATTATACCCTATAGTATATTTTGACTGTTTGGTAGTTAAAGTAAGGCAAGATAAACTTATAATTAATAAATCAGTATATGTAGCTTTAGGTATAGATCTATCTGGAAGAAAGGATATTTTAGGATTATGGATAAGCGAGAATGAAGGAGCTAAATTTTGGCTTGGTAATTTTACTGAAATGAAGAATCGAGGAGTCAAAGATATCTTAATTGCTTGTAGGCCCGATACTAAAGATCGTGCAGGGTGCGGCAAAGTTGAGAAGTTTAAACTGGAAAATTCTTTATATTTTCTTCATATATTTTTTTTGGTTCTGTCGCATCTATTGCCAAGTGAAGTGATATATAGTATAAGGAGCGAAAAATTAGCAACATGCCATTCCATATATCACCAAAACTGTTAAGACATTTCAAAGGATTTTGTTCTTCCCCTGAGATAATAATGTTATTTGTGTATATGAAGTGTAGATTTTCGTTAAGTTATAGAGAGCTTGAAGAAATGGCAAGTATCAGAGGAGCTAAAATAGATCACGCTACTTTACAAAGATGGTTGATTAAGTTTTCTCCTTTAATCGATAAAGAGGTAAGGAAACGTAAGAAAGTGGTTGGCAATAGCTGGAGAATGGACGAGACCTATATTAAGGTCAATGGTAAATGGATATATCTATATAGAGCAATTGACTCTTGTGGCGATACTATTGAGTTCTTACTAAGAAAACGTAGGGATGCTGCAGCTGCTAAGGCGTTTTTTAAGAAAGCCTTTAGGCATAATGTCATGCCTAAAAAAATAGTAATAGATAAGAGTGGCAGTAATACTTCTGCTCTCACCGAGTTTAATAAAAACTTACCTCAAGAACCAAAGATAAAAATACTCCAAAATAAATATCTAAACAATCTGATAGAGCAAGATCATAGATTTATTAAAAAACGAACTAAGCCAACGCTTGGGTTCAAGAGTTTTCGCAGTGCTAAGATTACTATTGCTGGTATAGAAAATATTCGTATGATTCAAAAAGGACAAATAATCGGAAGTAACGATAATGTATCTACTTTCGAGAATTTTAAAATGTTAATGGCATCATAACGTCTAAAATCTCAGTGTCCGTGTATATTGTCATACTTCATTTATAAATGCGACAGAGCCCTTGTAATACCCTTCCGAACAAAGCCTATGATAGGACGCTATCCTACAACCAAACAATAAATTTTTTCATAAAGTGTATTACAGTTGTAGTACATGTGTATTATTAGTGTAATACGTTTTACTAGTTTTTATTATATTAAATTATTACTGATGTATCACACTTGTATTACATTTGTATATCGATCACTAATTTTATATAGACAATAATTTTATTTCGTGGTACGTGTGTATTACAATTGTATCACATGGAGATTATGTATGTCCTCTAAAATTATTGCAATAATAAATCAAAAAGGCGGTGTCGGAAAATCTACTATTGCTGTTAATCTTTCCTTTGGTTTATATAAAAAAACATTGCGAGTATTACTTATAGACCTTGATCCTCAGGCTCATTCTAGTTGTATATATTGTCCAGAAACAATTTCATACGATAAAACGATTGCCACTGCTTTTATTAATAAGAAGATAGATATTAATAATTTAATATTAGCAGCAATAGTGCATAATGAAAAAATAAATAATCTCAAAGTTATTCCTTCTAATATAAAACTTGCAACTGTTATTGAGCAAATTAGTAGTACTGTTTACAGAGAAAGAATATTACAAAATCATTTAAATAACATAAAAAAAGATTATGATTATATAATTCTAGATTGCCCACCAACACTAGGGATTTTAGCCGTAAATGCCATATATTGTGCAAATTCAATAATAATTCCTACAAATTATGGCAGGTATTCGCTAGATGGAATGGCTGATTTATTAACAGCGATTCAGGAAATAAAAGAGGATCACGATTACAAATTTTTTATTCTAAAAAATTTGTATGAACAAAAAAATTCTCAAACTAATAGATATATTAATGAACAGTTAAAAGCTTTGGATGAACATTTATTAACGACTATTATTAGAAAAAATGAAGCTATTAACCAAGCACAAATTAATAACCTTCCTATACAAATATTTAATAGTTCCTCAAAAGGGGCACAAGATTTTAGCTTATTAGTGGACGAGGTAATACATTATGCATAAATCTAAAATAAATCCTTTAGCAGAAAGTAAGCTTTCAAAAACTGTTGCAAAAATAATTTCAGAAAAACCTATGGAAAAAAGTGGATTTATTACCTCATCCAATAATAAAACAACTCATTATAAAACAAAAACCTTTCGTTTAAGACAGTTAGATGCAGAAAATCTTATAAAAATTATTAAAGCTGTTAATCATTATAATCATAGAAAAACATATTCAGATTCTGAAGTTATTAGGGGTTTGATTAATTTCATATCAGATAATTTAGATACTAATATAAAAAAATTAACCAGTTATATTAATTCTTCTTCATAACAATGTAAATATTACATGTGTAATACATATATAATATTTATATTATATAAAATTCTTAAAAAGATTACAAAAAATATAAATAAATAATATTTTATATTGCATTGTAAAAATATCTGTTATAGTGTTTATTCAAGTTTAAATTAAAATGATGTATCTAAGTGAACAAAAAATCTACTTCTGATGGAAAAATTAAAATTTCAGTCAACATACCAGAAAGGTGGTTAATAGAATTAGATCATTATAGGGCTCAGGAAAATCAAGATAGATCTATTTGGATTACTAGTGCTATAATGGAAAAATTAGCATCCATAAAACTACAAAAGCGTAAGGAGTAAAATATAGGAGTTAAGTTTCTAAATAGTAGAAACCCAACACCCACAAGAATGAAGATATTTTAAATAAAATGCGTCCAACATTTTGCTATCTACATTTTTATGTGTATCATTTTTTTACAAAAAAGTCAAGGGTTTCAGGTACTTAGCTCCATAAAAGGAGCATAAAATGCAATTATTTTACCCACTTGGGTTACCAAGTGATAGTATAGGTATACATGGGTTCCATGATACCACAAAGAATCAATCACAATCATACATCCCATTAACTGGATGTGTCTTATCTCACATATTATCATGCTCTAGGTTATCTTCTCTTGAGAAGATGTATTATATTTTAGCTGATTCTCTTTCTTATATTAACTCATCTAAAGGACGTAATAGATCTGTATCACTTCCTGCTAAAAGTTGGGCAGAAAGACTTGCTTGCTCTAAATCTGAAATATTTGTATTGCAGAAGTCCCTAGAGGATAAGGGATATTTCCTTATATATAGGGATAAAAACGCTAAAGGACAGAATAATCGTAATATTATCACTACAACTATTCCTGATAATGTTTTTAATGATCTTAAATATGAACCTGATAGATTTGGTTTAAGTTTTACTGATGATATAGAGACTCAAGTTACCGATGATTCTCAGTCAGATAATCTAGATTCTATAGATAAAACATTCATACCTACATTAGAAGGTAAGAGACAACATCTTGCAAAAACTAAGATGTTTATTAATGTACAGCATAATCTATTAAGCTATTGACATTATAACTAAAAGTAATAAGCTATAAGTAAATAAAATTTATTACTAGCAATGAGTAAGCCATATCCATACGCACTAAGAATAAGAGCCTTAAAGCTAATAGAGGAGGGATTAAGTATAACTAAGGTTAAAAAATTACTTAATATCTCACGGCAGACTTTGCATAAGTGGATAGATATTAAAAAAGAGACTGGTGATATAAAACCTAAGGAGAATTATCAAAAAGGTCACAATATTAAGATAAGCGACATAAAGGAATTTAAAGAGTTTATCGATAATAATAAAGATAAGAGCTAAAAATGGCTCTGTCGCATCTATAAATGAAGTATGACAATATACACGGACACTGAGATTTTAGACGTTATGATGCCATTAACATTTTAAAATTCTCGAAAGTAGATACATTATCGTTACTTCCGATTATTTGTCCTTTTTGAATCATACGAATATTTTCTATACCAGCAATAGTAATCTTAGCACTGCGAAAACTCTTGAACCCAAGCGTTGGCTTAGTTCGTTTTTTAATAAATCTATGATCTTGCTCTATCAGATTGTTTAGATATTTATTTTGGAGTATTTTTATCTTTGGTTCTTGAGGTAAGTTTTTATTAAACTCGGTGAGAGCAGAAGTATTACTGCCACTCTTATCTATTACTATTTTTTTAGGCATGACATTATGCCTAAAGGCTTTCTTAAAAAACGCCTTAGCAGCTGCAGCATCCCTACGTTTTCTTAGTAAGAACTCAATAGTATCGCCACAAGAGTCAATTGCTCTATATAGATATATCCATTTACCATTGACCTTAATATAGGTCTCGTCCATTCTCCAGCTATTGCCAACCACTTTCTTACGTTTCCTTACCTCTTTATCGATTAAAGGAGAAAACTTAATCAACCATCTTTGTAAAGTAGCGTGATCTATTTTAGCTCCTCTGATACTTGCCATTTCTTCAAGCTCTCTATAACTTAATGAAAATCTACACTTCATATACACAAATAACATTATTATCTCAGGGGAAGAACAAAATCCTTTGAAATGTCTTAACAGTTTTGGTGATATATGGAATGGCATGTTGCTAATTTTTCGCTCCTTATACTATATATCACTTCACTTGGCAATAGATGCGACAGAACCCATAGAACGCTTTTTTAAAGCTATGCAACAAACCCGATCAGTTAGCTAGGTTCTGTGAAGGAAAATTAATTTAATCTATTTTTGCTCTTTTTGGCTGTAAATTATAAGATTTTTTAACATACTTCCAAAATCTTATTAATTTTCGCTCCAAAATGTCTAAAAATACAAATAATTTAATTTTCCTTCAGAACCTAGGATGACATTATTTTAAATATTGTTTAAGATTATTTTATTTAATTCACAGTTTAAATGTGAGAAATTTATCTCGTCAAATCCTTTTCTTGGAATAATAATCATTGCAAATTTTATAGCCTTGAGCTTAGAATTATTAACAATAATTCTAATTAGATGTCTTATACGCCTTTTTATTTTATTGCGAACTACAGCTTTTTTATTTAGTTTCTTACTAACTTTGATTCCTAAAAAGACATTATATTTTGATTCAAGGAAGATCTTTGGAAGATTTTTTGCTATTACCAAAATAAAACATCTCTCATGGAACTTCTTTCCAAGCTTATTTATAAGCTCAAATTCTTTTTGATTGTTTAAAGAGGTAATAGACAATTTGATAAGTCAGGTTATTTTAAGCAGATAATTTATGTCTACCTTTAGCGCGACGTTTGCTTAAGATTGCTCTTCCAGCCGGAGCAGCCATTCTAGCTCTAAAACCATGTCTTCTTTTTCTAACTAAATTGCTAGGTTGAAATGTACGTTTCATAATATTTATACCGAACGAAAATAAAAATTAATTGTTACTGGATTCCCGCCTTCGCGGGAATGACATCATTAAGTAGGAATGACGTCATTTAAATAGTTAAATATGTGCTTTTGCTTTTTCTACGATACTTGCGAATCCGTCACTGTTATTTACGGCAAGTTCTGCAAGTACCTTACGATCTATGTCAATTTCTGCCTTTTTAAGAGCTCCCATAAATTGAGAGTAAACAAGCCCATGTTCTCTTACTGCTGCATTTATTCTTTGGATCCATAAACCTCTAAAATCACGCTTACGATTTCTACGATCTCTATAAGCATATTGGAGAGCTTTTTCTACCTTTTCAATAGCTACTCTAAAACAAGTACTTGCTCTACCTCTATAACCTTTTGCTAATTTGAGGATTTTTTTATGGCGATTTTTGGAAATTTTTCCTGATTTTGCACGTGTCATTGCCTTAGCTCCTAATTAATTAATTTATACCGTACGGTAGAAAATATTTTTTAATATTATATCCGTCTTGAGGACAAAGTATTGTAGTTCCTCGAAGGTTACGAATTTGAGCTTTAGTGCGACGACGCATAAAGTGTTTTTTCCCTGCTTGAGATGCTATAACCTTGCCGGTAGCAGTAAGTTTAAAACGTTTTTTTACGGCAGATTTTGTTTTTAATTTAGGCATAATATTCCTTATAATTGGTATTTCTAGATTTGCCGGTAATTGGCATACCAAAGCCATGTTACCGATGTGTTAATTACGCTAAAGGCTAATGATAGTTTTTTTTATCAGTTATTGCAAGATTTTTTTATAAAAATGTACTATAATGTGCTTAATCAACCAGTAAATAATTAAAGAATGTTTGGACAAAATCCTAAAAGAAGCATATTAAACGGTGACGGTACTAGGCTAGAGGTCAAATCTATTTTTAAGACTATACAAGGCGAGGGTATTTTTGTAGGTAGTCCTGCCATATTTATAAGGCTAGGAGGGTGTAACCTTGCTTGTAATTTTTGTGATACGGAGTTTGAAGATTTTGAGTTAGTAGATATAGATAAGGTTTTAAATAAAGTAGAAAGCTTGGCATTAAATTCTAAAAATGAAAAATCGATTAATTTAGTAGTAATAACCGGCGGTGAGCCGATGCGTCAACCTATAGAGTTATTATGTCAAAAGTTATTAGACCTGGATTTTAAAGTCCAAATAGAGACTAACGGTACGTTATATCGCTCTTTGCCAAAAAGAGTGTCTATAATTTGTTCGCCGAAAGCCGGTAAAACCGGTTATAGTAAAATAAGAGAAGACTTATTGCCGCAAATTAGTGCAGTAAAATTTATCGTTGCTAAAAATATTTTAGAATATAGCATCATACCGGAAGTAGGGCAAACAGCTTATAATATACCGGTTTTTGTCCAACCTATGGATCAAAACGATCAAAAACTTAATAATGAAAATAATGAGTTAGCAGTAAAATTAGCACTAGAAAGCGGTGCTAGATTGTCTCTACAAACTCATAAATTCTTAGGTATTGAATGATATTTGCTAAGACATTATGTATACATTTGTCTTACAAATATATCTTGAATTTTATATTCATTGAAGCTATTATAATCTTTTTTAAGTTTAAAGTGTTGAAATAATGAGTGAAATATTAGAGCTTGAAGCAAAATCCCGCACAGAATTTGGGACGGGAGCAGCAAGAGCATTAAGAAGAGAAGGACGTATTTCTGCAATTATTTACGGAGCTGGTAAAACACCTGTTAGTATTTCTTTAGAAGAAAAGGAAATAACTAAATATTATAGAAAGCCGGCTTTTATCTCTCAGTTAATTAATTTAACAATTGATAAGAAGCAATATAAAGTATTGCCGAAAGCTGTAGAGTTACATCCTGTTACAGATATAGTACGTCATGTTGATTTTGTTTTTTTAGAAGAAAAAACCCAGAAAATGGAAGTACCTGTAGTATATGAAGGGAAAGAAAGAGCTTTAGGCGTTAAAAGAGGTGGGTACTTTAATATAGTAAAAAGAAGAGTTACTTTATTATGCGATGTTAATAATATCCCAAGAAACGTAACTATTGACGTTACTAATATGCCTATTGCTACTTCGCTAAAATCTTCAAAAATAGAATTACCGAAAGGATGCAGTTTTACTACTAAAAAAGAATTTGTTCTTGCAACTATAATAGGACGTAGAGGAGCAAAAACTGAAGCTGAAGAAGGACAGGCAGCAGAAGCAGGGAGTAACAGTTACCGATTATAAGGTTTATGTCATTTCGCTGATCGCAGAAATTCAGAAAAACATATAAAAAAACAAATTTTTATATGTTTATTTTATTCAAATATGTACCTAGGCTAAGGTTTTTTTCTAGATTCCCGCTTGCGCGGGAATGACATCGAAGCCATACAAAAAGACCTTTCTAGGTTAAGAATGACATTCTGAATGTTCGTACACTATGATGGCAAAGTCAAGTTTTACACTTCTTCAAAATCTATATTTCTTCAAAAATTTTCCATTATATATTTAGGTAAATATTATGGTCCTTATTATTGGTCTTGGTAATCCAGGAAAAGAGTATCAATATACGAGGCATAATATCGGTTTTATTGCTATAGAGAAAATAGCAAACCAATATAATTCATCATTTAGCATAAAGAAAAAATTTAATTGTGAGATTGCTGAAACTATTAGTGATGGACAAAAGATTATTTTTATAAAGCCCACTACCTATATGAATTTGTCCGGTAAGTCGGTGGTAGCTTTGAAAACATATTATAATATCCACCCCGCAAAAATTTTTGTTATTCATGATGATATTGATTTAGAAACAGGTAGAATAAAATTTAAAACCGGTGGCGGTAACGGTGGGCATAACGGTTTAAAGTCGATTGATGGGGTTATAGGCAATAATTATAACCGCATTAGAATTGGAATCGGTAGACCTCAAAATAATCAGGATGTAGCAGATTACGTACTTAATAATTTCCTTAAAACCGAATATGAAGTAGCAATGCAAGCTATAGATAAAATTACTAATAACTTTGGTTTAATATTAGAAAACAAACTAGAAGAATTTAAGAATAAAATTGGATAATGTTATTCTTGTGTGGATAAGTTTTTCCAGTGTCATCCTGCGAGCTTGTAGCGGGATCCAGTTTAAGATACTAAAATTTTAGTATTTTAAGTTACTTTTATGGATGCCATGGTCAAGCCACGGCATGACACCGAGGGTGCTTTATGATCCAGGCAACAAAATTTCAATTAAAGGAAAAATTTATGACAAATGCTGAAGAGATGGATCAAGCCTATTCAGCTATAATTTGGGATTCTTTTAATAAAGATGCACAAGAGAAAAAGGGTTTAACAGGTGATTTAAAATCTTTCTCTTTCTCATGTTTAGACCAAAATAAAAATTTTATTGCTGGTATGCAAGGAATAAGTCTTTGGGGTGAGCTTTATGTTACTTCATTGTTTGTAGATGAAAATCATAGAAATAAAAATACGGAAGCTTATTAATGGAAAAAGCCGAAGAATGGGCACGTGAGCGTGATTGTAATTTTATTGTTTTATCGACTATGGATTTTCAGGCTAAACCTTTTTATGAAAAACTGGGATATAAACTAGAATTTATAAGACACGGTTATGAAAAAAATTCAGTTTCATATCATTTACGGAAGGATTTATGACACTAAAACTCGGAATTGTTGGTTTGCCGAATGTCGGTAAGTCGACGTTATTTAATGCCTTAACGGCAAGTCAGGCTGCGGATGCCGCTAATTATCCGTTTTGTACTATTGAGCCTAATAGCAGCAAAGTTTTAGTGTCGGATGAGCGTTTGCAACGACTCGCAAGTTTAGCCGGAAGTGGCAAGATTATTCCGTCTTATATTGAGTTTGTCGATATTGCAGGGCTTGTTAAAGGAGCAAGTAAAGGGGAGGGGCTTGGTAATAAGTTCTTATCTCATATTAGAGAAGTCGATGCAATATTGCATGTACTACGTTGCTTTGAAGATGAAGATATAACGCATGTACATAATAAAGTTGATCCGCTGCATGACCTTGAGATTATTGAAACGGAATTAATACTTGCCGATATAGAATCGGTTGAAAAGCGTTTAGCAACAAGTGAAAAACGCTTGAAGTCAGGCGATAAAACAATGATAGAGCAGATAGAACTGTTAAAAGAGGTTTATAAAGTGCTGGCAGATGGTAAACCTGCAAGAGTAGTAAATGAAACTTTAGGAGCTGATAATTTAAAGCAATTGCAGTTAATTACTTCTAAGCCTGTTTTATATGTATGTAATATACTTGAAAAAGATGCAGCTATAGGTAATGAATTTACAAAGTTAGTAACGGAAAGAGCAAAGAAAGAAAATGCTAAAAGCGTGGTAATTTCTTCAAAAATAGAAGCTGAGATTGCTTTACTTGAAAGCATGGAAGAAAAAGAAGAGTGTTTAAAATTTATAGGTTTAGACGAAACAGGGCTTAGTAAAGTAATTAAAGATGGGTATAATCTCTTAAACCTTAAAAGCTTTTTTACTATAGGTCCTAAAGAAGCCCATAGTTGGACTTTTAAAGACGGCACGCTTGCACCAGCTGCTGCCGGCATTATTCATACCGACTTTGAAAAAGGCTTTATTAGAGCGGAAGTTATCGGTTACGAGGATTACATAAATCTTGGTAGTGAAGCAAAAGCCAAAGAAGTAGGCAAAATGCGTTTAGAGGGTAAAGAATATAAAATGCAGGACGGGGATATAGTACATTTTAGATTTAATGTTTAAATAACAATCAACTATGAAAACAATTTTACCAAAACGGTCGCTTGAAATTCAAGATAGGCTTGATTATATAGTGCAGCAAATTTGACTGTTGCCAAGGATAAAATTGCCATGATTATCTTATACGGCTCATATGCTAGAGGTGATTGGGTTAAAGATTGTATACGGAAGGTCATATTACTTATAGTTATATAAGTGATTTTGACTTTTTAGTAGTATTAAAAAAAGGTAAATTTAAGGAGCATGCTACTTTAAGGGTAGAATCTAAGATAGAAAAAAGGTTAGAACAAACAGGCTTAAGCAAAACCAAGGTTTTTTCGCTAGAGCCTTGGATATCTATAATATGCGAATCTATAAGTGAAGTAAATGACAAGCTTGAAAAAGGGCGTTATTTTTATACCGATATTAAGAATGAAGGTATTCTTTTATATGATAGTGGCGAGTTTCAGCTTTCTCGAGCTAAAAATTTGCCTTGGAGCGAAGTAAAAGAAATGGCTAAAGAAGATTATGAATATTGGTTTGGTAGAGGCGAAAGTTTTTTTATTGATTGTAAATACCCATTAGAAAGAGGTGATTTTAGTAAAAGTGCTTTTGAGTTGCATCAAGCCACCGAAAGTTTTTACAGTAGCATTTTATTAGTTTTTTCCTGTTACAAACCAAAGTTACATGATATAAGAAAGCTGGGTGGATATTGTGCAAATTATAATACTGAACTACTTAAAGTATTTCCGCAATCGTCTCCCGAACAAAAAGAATGTTTTGAATTACTAGAAAAAGCTTACGTTGATGCGAGAGATGATAAAAATTATAGAATTAGCAAAGAGCAGTTACTTTATTTGATTGAGAGAGGAGAAAAATTAAAAACGATAACGGAAACAACTTGTTTGGAGCGGATTCATCGATAAAACTCGATGAACCGAAATAAAAAAATCATTTATGAAAATTATTGCGAAAATTCCGGCATGGATGCTTCTATGCTTATTTATTTTATCACCGACTACAGAGACAATTTACACTTCAGGATTGCCGAGTTTAACTAAATATTTCGATATTGACGGCGGTATCACTCAAATTACGTCTACATTATATTTTTTAGGGTTTGCTCTTGGGATATTAACACTTGGCAGGTTATCGGATATTTACGGTAGAAGACCTATAGTTCTTTTAGGTCTCTTTATTTATGTTGTATCTTCAATTATTAGCATTTTTGCAGTTAATATAGAAATGCTGATGATAGCTCGTTTTGCACAAGCTTTCGGCGTAAGCGTGGGTTCGGTGATTGGTCAAGCTATGGCTAGAGACTCCTATCAAGGCTCAGAGTTATCATATGTCTATGCTAGCTTATCTCCTTGGCTGTTATTTATCCCTTCTTTAGGTTCATCTATAGGAGGCTATATTATAGAATATTCAAGCTGGCATTATGTTTTTGTATTTTTCAGTCTTGCGGGTACTATATTACTAGCTTTATATTATAAAGTGCTACCTGAAACAAATTCTTATATAGATTTTTCACAAAGCAGTAAATATTTTGAGGTTTTGCAGGTAATTATTAAAGATAAAATTCTTTGGTTATATGCTTTTATCATTGGTGCATTTAACGGCATATATTATGGTTTTTTCATAGAAGCTCCTTTTATTTTTATTGATAAAATGAAAGTTTCCCCATCTTTTTACGGTAAATTAGCATTTTTGTTATCTTTTGCCGCTATCTTTGGAGGGTTTTTAGGAGGATATTTAATAAAAAAACGCCATATACACGATAAAAAAGTTATGGGTTTAGGATTTATTTTTAGTCTGTGCGGTTGTATATTATTTGCGATAAATGCTTTTATATTGGAAGTTGTTTCAGCGAGTCATAGTCTTGCAATCGCTATGATATTTGCACCGATGATGATTCATATGGTTGGGCATAATCTACTTATCCCTATGACGCTTCGTTATGCTCTTGAAGATTATGCTAAAGTAACAGGTACAGCAGGATCTATATTCGGTGCAATATATTATGTACTAATTGCAATCATAACCTATATAGTGTCTCAAATACATGCTGAAACAATAAGCAATTTTGCTTTACTATGTTTAATCTTAAGTATTAGCTCTGCTATCTCGTTTTACTGTATTTGGATTTATATAAGAAGAAATCAGGTATTCCTAACTAAATAGGTCTTGTTGCTCGAAGAAAGCATTCGATGTCATTCCTGCGACAGCAGGAATCCAAGGTAAAGCGAGATAAATCGAGCTTTTAGTGGCTCTGTCCAAGTGATTGTGTAAATTATATTGAGCCATTAAATTCTACCATCAAATTTGATCATAAAATGAGCCATAGCTTCGTTCCAATTTGGAATAGGCATGGACCATTTTTTGGTAATATAATCAATTGTCAGATATAGAACCTTGAATACCGCATCATCATTTGGAAAGATGCGTTTATTTTTGGTCACTTTTCTCAATTGACTATTCAGCGATTCTATCGCATTTGTAGTGTAAATGATCTTACGAAGCTCCTTCGGATATTGCAAGAAAATTATCAAATTCTCCCAATTATTATACCAGGATTTAGCTATATGCGGATATTGCTTGCTCCATTTTTTATCAAATGACTCAAGTGCTATTTCTGCTTCTTGTTCAGTAGCAGAAGTATAGATTAGCTTCAGGTCCGCAGCTAATAACTTTCTATCCTTATATGACACGTACATCAGGCTATTCCTGATTTGATGAACAATACAAATTTGGTGTTCTGTTTTCGGATATACTGCCGCAATAGCATCAGACATCCCAGTTAGATTATCACTACAAGCAATTAAGATATCTTTGACTCCTCGATGCTTCATTTCAGTAAAATTACCAAGCCAAAATTTAGCTCCTTCATTCTCGCTTATCCATAATCCTAAAATATCCTTTCTTCCAGATAGATCTATACCTAAAGCTACATATACTGATTTATTAATTATAAGTTTATCTTGCCTTACTTTAACTACCAAACAGTCAAAATATACTATAGGGTATAATGATTCAAGAGGTCTGCTTTGCCAAATTCGGTTCTGTCGCATCTATTGCCAAGTGAAGTGATATATAGTATAAGGAGCGAAAAATTAGCAACATGCCATTCCATATATCACCAAAACTGTTAAGACATTTCAAAGGATTTTGTTCTTCCCCTGAGATAATAATGTTATTTGTGTATATGAAGTGTAGATTTTCGTTAAGTTATAGAGAGCTTGAAGAAATGGCAAGTATCAGAGGAGCTAAAATAGATCACGCTACTTTACAAAGATGGTTGATTAAGTTTTCTCCTTTAATCGATAAAGAGGTAAGGAAACGTAAGAAAGTGGTTGGCAATAGCTGGAGAATGGACGAGACCTATATTAAGGTCAATGGTAAATGGATATATCTATATAGAGCAATTGACTCTTGTGGCGATACTATTGAGTTCTTACTAAGAAAACGTAGGGATGCTGCAGCTGCTAAGGCGTTTTTTAAGAAAGCCTTTAGGCATAATGTCATGCCTAAAAAAATAGTAATAGATAAGAGTGGCAGTAATACTTCTGCTCTCACCGAGTTTAATAAAAACTTACCTCAAGAACCAAAGATAAAAATACTCCAAAATAAATATCTAAACAATCTGATAGAGCAAGATCATAGATTTATTAAAAAACGAACTAAGCCAACGCTTGGGTTCAAGAGTTTTCGCAGTGCTAAGATTACTATTGCTGGTATAGAAAATATTCGTATGATTCAAAAAGGACAAATAATCGGAAGTAACGATAATGTATCTACTTTCGAGAATTTTAAAATGTTAATGGCATCATAACGTCTAAAATCTCAGTGTCCGTGTATATTGTCATACTTCATTTATAAATGCGACAGAGCCCTTGGTATTGAGATTGACTTTTCGCTACCGGCAGAAAGAGTCATAAGGGCACTAGATCAAATTATAGAATGGCGAGGTAAGCCAAAATCTATACGCTGTGATAATGGACCTGAATATATAAGTAAATTATTGAACAAGTGGGCAAAAGAGAAGAATATCAAGTTACTATTTATTCAACCAGGCCAACCTCAGCAAAATGCATATATTGAAAGATATAATAGAACGGTAAGATATGATTGGTTGAGCCAGCATTTATTTCATAGTATAAAAGAAACACAGGAACTTGCCACTAAATGGCTTTGGTCCTATAATAACGAAAGACCAAATATGGCTATCGGCGGTATAACGCCAATACAAAAATTAGCTTTAGCAGCTTAACTCTCTACTCATTATTGCCATTAAGAATGGGGGGATTACCTTTTTCTACTGTCGGCTCTTTAGCATTTTCTATCAACAGTAAAGCTATATCTACGCTTCCTTTACGCTCCAATAGAATATCTAGAGCAGTATTACCGTTTTTATCCGTAAGCTCAATATTAGCATTTTTATCTATTAAAGACCTAATAGTGCCTAAGTCTTTAGTATTTATAGCCGAAAATAAAATTGGAGTACCATTTTTATCTACTTGATTAGGGTCAACACCTTTATCTACTAAAGCATTAACCATCTTCACTTTTTCTGACTTTATAGCTTTTAAAATAATAGGATTTCCCTCTAAGTCCAATGCATTTGGATTAGCGCCTTTATTTATTAGAGCATTAAGGATGTCTAAGTTATTGCTATTTATAGCTTTTAGAAGAATAGGATTTTTGCCGGGAGGCTGAAAGTTAGGGTCAGCTCCTTTATCTAATAAAGCATTAATGATACCTAACTTCTTTGTTTCTATAGCTTTTACAATTATAGGGTTTCCATCATAGTCAACTACATTCGGATTAGCCCCTTTAGCTAATAAATCAGTAACTATATCTAAATTTTTATTTCTTATAGCATAATAAATGCAAGGATTATCATCTTCATCTAATATGTTAGGGTTAACACCTGCTTTTAATAACTTCTGAACTTCTTTTAAATCATCATCCTCAATTGCTTTAATTAATAATTCTTCCTGATCCTTCATAAATTCCTTCCTAATATCTTAATAAAAATATACTAATTTAAGGATATGATGAATATATTAGAGATGTCAATATTATCCGACACGGATATTTTACTGAATAAAAAACTATTGCTTATTTGTACTCTGTGATTTATATTGATTAGCAAAAATCGTACACAATTCCGTGCCAAGCCTAGCTAAACCAGTTTTAAATAATTATAATAAGTCTATAATAAACTATTAGGTGAATAGGTTATGCCTAATTTCAATATATTTAAAAGCATCTTACCTGATCATCACGATCAATTTGCTGAAATTTTTGATCAAATTAACGATCTGATCGAAGATCATAATTATGATGCTGCTGCAAGCAGGCTGGCCAAGCTTCATTATGCCGATTTAGCAGATTTCTTAGATAATCTTAACAATAAAACATATAAAATAATTATTCCTTTATTACAGGATGAAATTAAGCCTGAAACGTTAGTATCGTTAAATGCTTATAGTAAGCCTTTAATAATAGAAACTTTAGGCATAAAAAAATCCGCAGAATTAATTAATAAGCTAGTTATAGAAGATGCTATTGAAGTAGTAATTGACCTAGACGATGATATAAAAGACCTTATCCTAAGTAATCTCACTAAAGAAAAAAAACACCAAATTACCGTAGGTTGTACATACCCCGAAAATACGGTAGGTAGAGTAATTGAGCGAGATTTTATTAATCTTCAAGAAATATGGACGGTCGAGGAATCATTACATTTTATTAAGAATGTAAAAAATGACTTTTATGCCGCTATCGTTACGGATAATAAATTACGCCCTATCGGTATTATTTCTCTCAGTACGTTAATTAAACACAAAAAAAATGAATTGATAAAAGATGTGATGAGCAAAGATTTTAAGCTCGCAGATGCTTTTACCGACTTAAATGAACTAAGCTTCATTTTTAGACAATATGCTTTAACTATTGTACCGGTAGTAAATAAAAGCGGTAAGTTAGTAGGTAGCGTATCAATCGATAATATAATTTATATTATTGAAGAACAAGCCGAAAAAGATATATTATCATTAAGCGGGGTACATACTCAAGATACTTTCTTCAATGTATTGTACACCGTTAAACATCGCTTTCCTTGGCTCTTTGTTAATCTAATCACTGCTTGCATGACCTCACTTATCATTAACCATTTCAACGATACTATTGCGAAGCTTGTAACACTTGCAGCTACTATGCCTATTGTAGCTTCAATGGGTGGAAACGCCGGAACACAAGCCATGACCGTTACGGTTAGAGCCCTTGCTAATAAGGATATTCATTATAATAATGTCAATAAAGTTATATTAAAAGAAATAGCCGTATCGGCTTTTAACGGTTTTGTACTTGCAATTATCGGAGCAGGACTTAGCTTTGTGATGTTGCTTGACTTAAATCTTAGCGTTATTTTTGCTATTGCAGTTATTTTAAATTTTTTAGTAGCCGGATTATTCGGCTCTGCTATTCCTATAATACTGCATTATTTTGATATAGACCCCGCTGCAGGCTCCGGCGTATTCCTAACAACCATAACCGATGCTTTAGGTTTCCTAACTTTCTTAAGCCTTGCTCATATTTTTTTAGTATAATTGTTTTAGATATCTTTCCAAATCAGCTTATAGAGAGGAATTTAAAGGAGACACGGAAGCACTTACCACCGCAGCGTACGTAGAAGTACGTGAGGATGCGAGGACCGGATCGACGTATAAAGTACCTCTGAAGCGAAGTTTGGAAAGATATCTATTCAAATAAAAATACGTACACATTACAGCAAACAGTAGCTACCACTCCAAGACATTTACATATACCACAACTTGTATCTTGATTTTCAAAGTCGGTAATATTATTAACATTATTCTCATAAGATACGTGATTATCTCTTTGTATATTCTGATTATTATTATTAATATTCGACTCTTTGAACAATAAATTTGCAACAGTAAGTATTAACTCACCCTGTGATGCAGTTAGATTAGTGTTATTTAAGGAGCTAGCTTGTACATAACTCTTGTACACTATTACGGTTTGACATAGTTACATTTTGACTTTAGGATTAATATTTTAAATTATATAACAATAATCTTTAATCTGCAGCTATTTATTATTGCAATTTTTTAATTAATAGCCCACAAATTATAATAAGATAAGAAATAACTTTTATGGAAAATTTAAAATCTTGGAAAGAAAAGTTTGAAATTTGTATTTATAGTAAAAAACTACTTGATAAACTCGAATCTTTAAATACTAAAGTAAAAAATCCTATAGATATCCTTGAAATCAAAAAAGGTATCTACTATGCCCGTAAATATCATGGTCCACAAATGCGTCAATCAGGCGATCCTTATTATTCGCACCCGATTGAGGTAGCAATTATGCTTGCTGAATTTGTAGCTGAAGAAGCACCTAAGCTTTATAACGATTATGCTGCAAGCCGCTTTACTTCATGATACAGCATAATCCATTAAGCTATTGCCAAACTATAACTTACTGCTTCAAAAAAATCTGTAAAATTATCGGCAGTTTTACGAATATAATTTTTTATCCTAAACCAATGATGCTCTATTGGATTTAGATCGGGACTATAGGTGGGTAATAATAAAATACTAGCTCCCACGGATTTTATTAACTCTTCTATCTTTTTACTTTTATGAAAGTTAATATTGTCCATTATTACCACTTGCCCTTGCTTTAATTCTTTTATCAAAAACTCTCTTACATAAGTTTCAAATAGCTCACTATTACAACTTCCTTCAAAAACTAAAGGGGCAATAATATCCTTATTACAGAGGGCAGCTATCATAGAAACCCTTCTTTTATGTTGAAATATTTTCTTACCGTAACATCTTGATCCTTTTTGACTCCACCCCTTTATAGGACATGCATTATCCTCTATGCCAGATTCGTCTAAATATACTAAATCTTTTCGTGGTATATCTTTTATTTTCTCTATAAATTCGAACCTGGCATTCTCATCTCTCTTGGGATGAATAAAAGTTTTTTTTATATGTGTAACCCAATTTTTGAATATATCTCCAAATAGTAGTAGGTGCATATTTGCCCGATACTTTCGCAAGCTCTTTTAAGCTCTTATCTTTATTATTATCGATAAACTCTTTAAATTCCTTTATGTCGCTTATCTTAATATTGTGACCTTTTTGATAATTCTCCTTAGGTTTTATATCACCAGTCTCTTTTTTAATATCTATCCACTTATGCAAAGTCTGCCGTGAGATATTAAGTAATTTTTTAACCTTAGTTATACTTAATCCCTCCTCTATTAGCTTTAAGGCTCTTATTCTTAGTGCGTATGGATATGGCTTACTCATTGCTAGTAATAAATTTTATTTACTTATAGCTTATTACTTTTAGTTATAATGTCAATAGCTTAATGGATTATGCTGTACAATATCTTTTTGAACGATGCCAATAAATTTCTAGGTTCTTGCGTAAGATTTCTAATTGATTTGTTATTTTGAGATATTTTTTAGCAAAAATTAATAAGATTTTTGCCGGAATAGTTATTCATATTTCAAAAAAATCTTATAATTTGCAGTAACAAATAACCAAAATTAAATTTTTTTAGAAATCTTCACAGCACCTAATTTAATACTTGCAATTTATCTTATAATTACTTATATTCAAACTCGCTTAGTAAAAAGCACTAAGGCATTTTAATGTAATTAATTTTGATCCCCTTAAACTTTTTATATTAAAACGCCGTTATTTTATTTAAGCGGGTGTAGCTCAGGGGTAGAGCGCTACCTTGCCAAGGTCGAAGTCGAGGGTTCGAATCCCTTCACCCGCTCCACTTCTCTCCCATACTAGAAAATGTAATTCCTGCGGGAGCAGGACTTTGTTGCGTAGATCAGTTTTTCGTCATAAGCTACGAAAATTACGGAGTAATTGACGAAGTAAGGAAGAAAAAAACTCTGTAAATCAGAATTTTTTTATTATTTTATTAGATTGCCACCCTCCTTTCAGTCGCCTAGCTTATGATGACGTCTATCTTTAACACTAGCACAAACTTATACATTATTTATTTTACCCTTGCATAAAAGCGTTTAGATAGCTATTTTTATTTTATTGTTTTATATTTAATAATTTAAAGGAAGTAACATATGTCAGCAAGTACGCAAGATAATCAGGCAAATAATAACGACACTATAGAAATACAGGAAACTGAGGTAGTGCCTGTAGAAACAAGCTCAGATTTTCTACCATCGGGATTAACAAGCTTAATACCGATGGTTTTAATTTTTGCCGTCTTTTACTTCTTACTATTACGCCCGCAAGAAAAACGCCGTAAAGAAAGAGAAAAGTTAGTAAGTGACGTTAAAAAAGGCGAAGAGGTTTTAACAAATAGCGGCATTTACGGTGTTGTTACTAAAGTAAGTGAAAATGATAATAATATTGAAATCGAAATAGCCAAAGACGTACGTATTAAAGCTTTAAAAAGTGCTATTGTTGATATAACAAGTCGCTCAAAAGAAGTAGCAGTAAAAAAAGAAGATAACAAAAATAATAAAAAAGATAAGAAGGTAAGCGGTGCAAAGTCTTCCTAAGTGGAAAATTTTTCTTTCAATTATATGTACGGTTTTTGCGGCTATTTGTGCCTTACCTAATTTCACGCAGGTAGATGCAAAGTTTCTGCCTCATGATTCAGTGAATTTAGGGCTTGACCTTAGAGGAGGGGCTCATTTATTGCTGGATGTTGATTTTGACACCTACTTAAATGATTCAATGGAAAATCTTACCGACACTTTACGCAAAAATTTTCGTGAGGATAAAATCGGCTATAAAAATCTGTTAGTTAGACAAAATAGCATGCAATTAGAAATAAGATCGCCTGAAGAATTAAAGCCGTTAAAGAAAATAATTAATAAAATCGATCCGGAAATTATCGTTGAAGTAAACGAAAATAAAGTAAGGCTTGAGTTTAGCGAATCTAGATTGAGTGACTTACTTAACAAAGTAGTAGACCAATCTATTGAGATTGTTAGAATGCGAGTGGATAGTACCGGCACTAAAGAACCGACACTGCAAAAGCAAGGTGATAAACACATATTACTACAAGTTCCCGGTGAAGAAAATCCTTCTTACCTAAAAAACATATTAGGAAAAACTGCTAAATTAACTTTTCATTTAGTTGATGAAAATGCCAATATCGAAGAAGCGGTAAAAGGACATGTTCCGGTAGGTTCAATGCTAGTTAAGGGAGATAGCGAAAGTCATGGGGAGTATTATGTAGTTATAAAGAAAAAAGTTGTTTTGGGAGGGGACTGGCTGACCACGGCTTCAGCTTCTTTTGACCAAAATTCGCAAGCAGTAGTTGCTTTTTCTTTCAACAATTTAGGTAGTAAAATATTCGGTGAAATAACTAAAAATAATACCGGTAAACGCCTTGCTATAGTTTTAGATAATAAATTACTAAGTGCCCCAACAATAAATGGAGCGATTATGGGCGGAAGCGGTATAATAACAGGAAATTTTACCGTTGAGTCGGCAAATGAGCTTGCACTATTATTGCGTGCCGGTTCTCTCCCTGCCCCGCTTAAAATTATTGAAGAGAGAAGTATAGGTCCAAATTTGGGAGCTGATTCTATAGAGTCGGGGAAAAAAGCGGGGCTTATAGGATTTATAGCCGTTTGTATATTTATGGTTTGGTCTTACGGTGTACTTGGTTTATTTGCCAATATAGCCTTAAGCCTTGCATCATTATATATTCTAGCTTTACTTTCACTTTTCCAAGCTACTTTAACTCTGCCCGGGATTGCAGGAATAATACTGACCATGGGTATGGCTGTTGATGCTAACGTATTGATTTATGAA
The DNA here is from genome assembly GCA_002738285.1 of Holacanthella duospinosa. NCBI lineage: Eukaryota > Metazoa > Arthropoda > Collembola > Poduromorpha > Neanuridae > Holacanthella > Holacanthella duospinosa. The sequence continues at coordinate 382,601 of NIPM01000149.1, read as the reverse complement.
AGAATTAAAGAGGAGCTACACAAGGGAGTTTCTAATCTTTATGCTATTAGAACCGGTTTTGAATCCGCATTTGCTACTATCCTTGATTCTAACCTAACTACGTTAATCGTTGCCTTTTTACTTTACATATTCGGGGTCGGAGCAATAAAAGGTTTTGCCGTTGCATTAACGATCGGCATTATATCCTCAATGTTTTCAGCGATTATCATTACTAAATTGCTAATAGATATTTGGGTAAAATATTTTAAACCTAAAAAGCTAGGTCTTGTGTAAGGATTATGAAAATGCAGTCAAATGTTATAAAAATAATTATCGTAATTAGCTTATTAATAGGAGTGGGAGCATTATATTTATTGCTATCTTTAAAAACTCCCGACAAACCGCTTGCCGGTCAAGTTAACATCTACGAAGATAACGTAAAAATCGGCGGTGATTTTGAGCTAACAGACCAAAACGGAGAGATATTTAATAGTAATGAGTTAAAAGGCAACTTAAGCCTCATTTACTTTGGATTTACTAGTTGTCCCGATATATGCCCGACCTCTCTAAATAAAATGACGGAGATTGTAGAAATTTTAAATAAACATAGCATAGATATTCTACCTGTTTTTATCACTATTGATCCAAAACGTGATACACCTGAAGTACTTAAAGAATATTTAAAACATTTTCATCCGAAATTTATAGGTCTTACCGGTAATGAACAGCAGATAACAGATATAACTGATAAATTTAAGGTTTTTTATGCTCGTGTAAATGGTGACGATGACGACCCGAACTATATGCTTGATCATTCATCTTTTACCTATTTAATGGATGCGAACGGAAAATATCTGAAACATTTCTATTTAGATTCTTCACCTAAGGAAATTATGGAATTTTTGAGAAATGAATAATTATATATCGGTAGCATATTTATTTACTTTTCTAGTTTTAGCAAAATTACTAATCGTAAGTTTTTTAAATTACAATTCATTGAAAAATAAACAGAACTTTAATGCAAAAGAGAGTAAGAAATAGATTAATAACAATAATCATTTGTCTCTGCTCTGCAGCTCTTGGAATTAGTATAATACTTTATAATTTAGAAAAAAATATAGTATTTTTTTTGCCGCCGTCAAAAATTAATGAAATAGAACAAGGAAAGGGGTTAAGAGTCGGCGGACTTGTTAAAACAGACTCAGTAGATAAAATTGCCGCTAATAAGATAAGTTTTGTTATTACCGATAATATTAAGGATTTAGAGATACTATATCAAGGTGTACTCCCTGCCCTATTTCGTGAAGGACAAGGAATTATCGCTATTGGACAGTTATCGAACGGGAAATTTATAGCAAGACAATTGCTTGCAAAACATGACGAGAATTACAGACCTCCGAGCTAACCCCTCGGTGTCATGCCGTGGCTTGACCACGGTATCCATAAAACAACTTAAAGCACAAGTTGTTTTAGCATTTTTAACTGGATGCCGTGGTCAAGCCACGGCATGACAAAAACTAAATAAAAAAATATGTTTATAGATAAAATCAAAGCAAAAGCAAATAATGACGAAATAAACGTAATTATCGAGATCCCGATGAATAGCGGTCCAATCAAATACGAGTTTGACAAAGAGTCAGGAGCAGTTTTTGTTGATCGCTTTATGCAAACTCCAATGAGCTATCCGTGTAATTATGGTTTTATCCCTCATACTCTTTCAAATGACGGTGATCCGGTAGACGTACTTGTCATAGCTCATCATCCGGTAGTACCCGGATCGGTTATAAAATGCCGAACAGTAGGCGTATTAATGATGGAAGACGAATCAGGACTCGATGAGAAAATAATCGCAGTACCAACCTCAAAGCTTGATATTACTTTCGACCATATTAAAGAGCTAGATGATCTATGTGAAATGCTAAAGAAACGTATCGTTCATTTCTTTGAGCATTATAAAGATTTAGAAAAAGGTAAATGGGTTAAAGTTACCGGATGGGAAAATAAAGCAAAAGCAGATAGCTTGATTAATGAAGGAATAGATAGGGCTAATAGCAAGTTGTAAAAATCAGAATTTTTTACTGGATTGCGGACGTACAATTGCTATGCAATTTCCTTGCAATGACGATTTGGAAGTTATGCGGCAACACCCACATATCAAGCGCTTTAAAAGATAGGACAAAAAAATAACTAGTGACTGACTTTTTGCATAACGTAGCTAATAAAGAGGAATTCCCCGGAAACACGAAAGCGCTTGCCGCCGCAACGTACAGCATAATCTATTAAGCTATTGACATTATAATTAAAAGTAATAAGCTATAAGTAAATAAAATTTATTACTNGTACAGCATAATCTATTAAGCTATTGACATTATAATTAAAAGTAATAAGCTATAAGTAAATAAAATTTATTACTAGCAATGAGTAAGCCATATCCATACGCACTAAGAATAAGAGCCTTAAAGCTAATAGAGGAGGGATTAAGTATAACTAAGGTTAAAAAATTACTTAATATCTCACGGCAGACTTTGCATAAGTGGATAGATATTAAAAAAGAGACTGGTGATATAAAACCTAAGGAGAATTATCAAAAAGGTCACAATATTAAGATAAGCGACATAAAGGAATTTAAAGAGTTTATCGATAATAATAAAGATAAGAGCTTAAAAGAGCTTGCGAAAGTATCGGGCAAATATGCACCTACTACTATTTGGAGATATATTCAAAAATTGGGTTACACATATAAAAAAAACTTTGATTCATCCCAAGAGAGATGAGAATGCCAGGTTCGAATTTATAGAGAAAATAAAAGATATACCACGAAAAGATTTAGTATATTTAGACGAATCTGGCATAGAGGATAATGCATGTCCTATAAAGGGGTGGAGTCAAAAAGGATCAAGATGTTACGGTAAGAAAATATTTCAACATAAAAGAAGGGTTTCTATGATAGCTGCCCTCTGTAATAAGGATATTGAGTTAATAAAATCCGTGGGAGCTAGTATTTTATTATTACCCACCTATAGTCCCGATCTAAATCCAATAGAGCATCATTGGTTTAGGATAAAAAACAGTATCTAAAATTTCTAAATTCTCTTTTACTTCCGTTGGTAACTGATGCCCGCTCCAAATAAATTTACTACATCAGCCCTGCACCTATAAAGATGACTTGCTTTTCTGCTTGATTAGTATTTATTTGAGTATTCTTTAATTCTTCAATATTTATATCAACATTCTCAACTTTAAAACCTTCTTTCTTATCACCTTCATTCAATGCTGTTCTAATTCCTCATGCATTACTGTTGTCACCTATATATTGAGAACTAAGTAGTGCCACAAGTAAATGCAATATTAATTAATATCAAATAGATCTATTTGTCCAGCTGATTTAACATCATTTTAGCGGCTTTTATGCCTGCTTCTTTTGAGGTTTTTATATTGGTAGTTTCGGTGTGAAAGGTTATTTTACTGCAATCGATGTTACCGAGCATAAAATTGGTTTTTATAGTATCGGCATCTAGATATTTTGAATAAGCAGCAACCGGCGTGCGGCAATTAGCGTCTAGATATTCTAAAAAAGCTCTTTCGGGTTTTATCAGTTCAAAGGTCGGAAGATGATTAATTTGGTTGCATATCTCAAGCATAGCATTATCATCTTTTCTAATCTCAACCGCAATGACCCCCTGCCCTATACATGGTAACATCTGCGAATACTCTATAAGGTGGCAATACTCCGGATTAAACGCCCTTAGCCTTTTCAGCCCTGCATATGCTAAAATTGTTGCATCAACTTCGCCGGTCATTAGCTTTTTTATTCTTGAATCAACGTTCCCTCTAAAAACCGTTACCTTTAAATCCGGTCTTATTTTTTGGATAAATGCTTTTCTTCGTACTGCCGAGCTACCTATTACGGCATTTTGCGGCAGCTCTTCTATGGATTTATAATTTAAACAAACAAACACGTCTCGAGGGTCTTCACCCTCTAAAACGGCAGCAATGACTAGCTTCTCAGGTATTCTACCAGGTACGTCTTTTAAAGAATGAACGGCTAAATCAATTTTTTTATCAAGCAAAGCTTGCTCTATTTCCTTTAAAAACAAAGCTTTACCACCTATATCATATAAAGGTTTATTTTGGATTAAATCACCGCTAGTAGTAATTGAAACTATTTCGCAATTAATATAAGGAAAATATTGCTTGATTTGCTGAATAACCAAATTAGTTTGAATTAAAGCAAGTGGACTTTTTCTTGTACCTATTCTGATAGAATTTGTCATTTGCTTTCTATTATTTCAAAAGGGCTAGTAAAACTTAAAATATCCTCGCTTATAACTACTTCCTGATTCATAATAATCGGATGATTTACCTCACCATGTCCTATTCCGTCAGCTTTACAAGTCTCAATATGTGGAATATGCTTTAAGCAAAAATCTTTTATTGCTTGTTCTATAAACTCATCCCCTTTAGTAAAATCACCGAAAATTATTGCTTCTATACATTCAAATATACCGGCATTTTTTAACTGAACTAGATTACGATGAACTGCATAGCCTTTTTCATTAACATCTTCAAGCAGTAGAATTTTTTTATCATACTGCGGTATTTTATTGTCATCCCCGTGAAAACGGGGGTCCAGTATTATTTTTTCTGGATTCCCGCTTTTGCGGGAATGACATAAAGAAGCACGGGCATGAGGATGAATTTGCAAACCAGTACCAATCAATTTAGTTAAAACCGTTAAATTTCCGCTTATTATTTTACCTGTTATATCTTCCTCACTAATTTTATTTATAGGTGTAAGTTGTATTTCACTCTTTTGCCCTTCAAGAACATCTATTATAGGCATAATAGCCTGATTAGTGGCGGGCAGTAACGAGGTTAGTACTGAACCGTGAATAGTTGGGATATTATAATGGTTATTTAGTAATAAATGCAAAACGGTAATATCGCTATAGCCTATCAGGATTTTATCTCCTTTCTTGTTTAAGTTAAAACAATCTTCTATAAACTCACCACAACCATATCCGCCACGAAAAGCCCAAATTATTTTAACCTGCTCATTTTCCATAGCTTCTTTAAACATTCTCAACCTTTCATCTTTAGGGGAGGCAAAAAAAGGTAATTCATCGCTTAAGAAAATCTTATCGTCTACTAAAGTTTTAAACCCTTGTAAAGTTAATACTTCAATAGCTTTCTTTAATTTATCTTGTGCATCCGCACAACTTGACGCCGGTGCTATAATTGATATAAGATCTTGTTGTTTGTTAAAAATAATTTTTTTCATAATAATGTCATACCGTGGTCCCGCCACGGTATCTAGATAAAAATGTTGAAAAGTGTGTGTTATAAGTTGTTTTTATGGATCCCGCGATCAAGTCGCGGGATGACATACGGCATCGTAAAAATAAACTGAGTCTTTCTCTGCTTATCGTTTTCTGCCCAAATTTTTCCAGCGTGCAGTTCTATTACTTTCTTACATAATGCAAGCCCTACCCCTCTACCTCCTGCCGGTGTACGTGTTTTAGAGCTTACGACAAATACGCCGAATATACTTTGCAATTCTTCCTTCGGTACTCCTATTCCATCGTCTTTTATACTGAATAAAATACTATCTTTCTGCTTTTTTAGATCAATGTTTATTATCCCCTCACTACAATAGTGAATAGCATTTATTATTAAATTATCGAATGTGTGTTTAATATAATGAGTATCACAGTTAAATATTATATTTTCTTCAATATCAGATACAAAATTTAAAGTTTTGCCGTTTAGATATAGCTTCTTACATATTTGAATTCTTTCATGTAGCAATTCGCTTAAGTTTATATTTTCTTTATTTAATTTATAATTTAGACTAGATAATTTTGAAAAATCTAGAATATTATTTATCAAGCTATTTAATCTAATAGAGCTTTTGGCTATAATCTCTACGGCCTTGCGACGTTGATCTTCATTAAATTTATCATAATTACCCCATAAGGTTTCACCAAGGCTAATAATACCGGTTAGCGGCGTATTGATTTCATGGTTTATATTACGCAAAAATTCGTGCTTTAAATCAAGTAATTTTTCGAGTTCCTGCTCTCTATAATTAACTCTATTACCCAAATGGGTATTTTGTATTTTAGGTAATATCTCCTGTTCTTGCCTTGGCTTTAAAAATACTATTAAAAGACTGCTAAATAAGGTTAGGAAATATATCACTTTTAACTGAAAACTATCTATACTTATTCATAACTTCTCATCCATAAAATATTTATAAAATTCTATACCGGCAAACACCCCGGTAACGGTCATAAGTAAGGTAGCTTGCCACCTGAATATCGTTGCAATTATAAGTAAATTAATGATAGAACACATTAATTGCAACTGATCAAAACTACTTGATATAACGAGTAAACTACCGAAAAATATTAATATAACGAAAGTAGCAACAAACCAAAAGAAAGAGATAATATATCTTTTTTTAAACTTCAAAGGCCATAAAGGATAGGTAATTAATATTGCAGCAGTTATAAGCGTGGTATGGTAAATAATATTATATATGTCCAAATGATTCATTATTTGACTATTAGGAGTCGTATATAAAGACGAGAAAATATATATTAGAATAAATATACCGACATAACTATAAGTAATTTCCTTATTCAGCAAAGTATTTTCCCAATATTTAAAGATGTTAAAATTCTTAAGATCACGAAGTAAGGTCAAAAATTTTCTTTCTCTCTCTTGCCTGATTATTTTAACGGCTAAAGACTCTTTAAATGAACTAAAACCTCCGGGCTGTTTCAAAATATAATGACTTCCAAGCAAAAAGAGTAGATTTACGATAGTTGCAGGTAATATCGGATAAATACCTAAAACAGCTCTTAAAGAAAATATCTGCCATAATATAATAGTTAATATTGCAGCAATCATACCGATAAAAAAACTGCTAGCAGTAGATTTAAAACCATATATTAACAAAATTAACGGCAAAGTGATTAGCGGCAAATAGATACTAGTTAATAATAGAAATAGATTTATTAAATCTTTAGTATAGAGCGATATAATAAAACCTATTAAGCCTATAGTAATTGCCGTTATATAATTATACTTTAGAGAAGTCTTTTTAATGATGTCATTAGTAAAAGTTACCGCTGCAACGTTAATATAAGAGTTTGTACTTGAGATTATTATTGCCATAATAACCCCGACTATTAGTCCCTTAAATCCTATATAGCTTTTAATAATCCGTAAAAATAATTGATTAGTGTCAACTACCGAATCTTGAGACAATAATAATATTGCAATCCAAATGAATAATATAGACAAACAAAGACAAATAATTGTCGAAATAAAAAAAGTTTTTGATATTTGCTTTGTATCTATTCTTTGAAAAATTGAAGGACCAAGTGACGGAATCGCAAAATATATAAAAATATTTAAAGAAATCCAAAATTTAGGACTAGTATAGTGAAACAATCCTTGTAAATCAGTCAGACGAGTTTGTACGTTTGAGTCTATAACTATATTCGGTAAAAGTAACCGATTTTACGCCGCCAAAAGCCGAATAGCTTATTATTATTGTGGCTATACATAACTCTATGTAAAAATTTGAAATATTAAAGAATAGCTGTAATATTAAACTTGCTACGTGGAATTGCATGGCAATCCTACCTATAGACATTAATATACTAACTATAGCCGTAAGAATACGAACTTTGTTACCGTACGCCTCTCTTATTATTTCCGCTGCCGATAAGCTACCCAAAAAATTCTCAAAACGAGGAGCTATAAAGTAACTAATTAATAACCAACTAACGACGCTACCGAATATACTAGGTAATAAGTAAAATAATCCATCCGTATATATTCTTGAATTATCGATTAAAAAAGTACTAGTACCAATCCAAGTAGCAATAAGAGTTGCAACTATCGTACCTGTAGAAAAATTCCTTTTCCCTACCGTATATTCACGAATATTATTTATATTTTTGATATTTAGAAGTCCAACCAGCAAATTAATTGCTAAAAAGCTAGTAAAAATGAGGAGGTCTATATTTGGCATAGAGTTAAATTATAGATAGTAATCCAGACTATGCCAATAATAATAAAGATAAAAAAAGAAACAAACAATATTTTTGTGGAGTTAAAGAAATGTTCTTAATGTCATGCAGGAATAACATTAAGACAAACTATTCTTTATTCGTAAAGACCTAAATTTGTTATTTCCTCACCTAATGATGCTACAGTATAATCGTTATTATACCAAGTTGTGTACTCATCAAGTGCATTATGACAATCATTATAATCAACTACAGCTGTTTTTTTCGCTTCTAATACATCTGCAGCAGTGTTATTACCGATCATTTTAAGACTTGGATCAAATGGCGGTTTGTTTTCTTTATTTAATAAAACTTTTAAAGTTCGAAGCTTTGGAGTATTAGCATTCTTTCCTGATTTATTTAGAAATACATGATGAACAGAGGTAGTTTTAAGCTCATGTTCCACTGTACAGATTATACCGCTACAGGAAATGTTATTTTAACCTTCTCGCTACTGGCAGAATTTACGTTACCGCCATTTTCTACTAAAACTTTTACAACTTTATCGTCATTATAATCACTAGACCACTGTAGTGCAGTCATGCCGTTTTTATCTTCAAGATTTACATCAGGTTTTGTTTGCATACTCTTTATGCATTTTTCTAAGAAATCAGCTCCTAATTCACCAAGCCATGCTACAGAATTAGAACCAAAACTACTATCGTCCTTAATGTTAGGGTTAAACTTTTTTTGTTTAACTATTTTTTCTATTATAGGCTTAACTACAGTTAATGATTCTGGTGATTTAGTAGGTAATACTTTATTCATAAGAGTTACAATCATATTACCAGAATCTTTAAAGTCATAATTTTCTAATGTTTTTTCTACTAGCTTATGCACATTCTCAGTTAATGTTTTAAAATTTACTTGAGCTACATATTTATGCCCGTTATCGGACATTTTAGATATTGTATTTTGTATTTGTAAAGACCGGTAGCTAATAAATTTAATATATTATTTGCTTCTATAGAAGGATTAGCCCCAAATTTAAATAAGTTCTCAACTATTTTATAATATTTATTCATTTGAACTTGAAATAAATTTATATTGTCATCGCTAGGATTATTAGCAATAAGTTGGTATTTATTTAAATATGTATTTAAATAAATATTTATTGCAGAATATAAAGCAGTATGATTATCTTGACCAAGATCATTAATATCTAAACCTAATTGCTTAAATTTTTCGATTTAGTCTTTACGGAATTCATCAGAAATATGCGGCTCCATAGCAACACGGAAAAAATTATGAATTTGTGCTTTCTCAGCAGCAACAAATTTTTTCATTTGAGTATTATCATGAAATAAATCCGTCACCTTAGAGCTATTACTCCATACTCCCCATGCAAATATAGTATTACCGTTACCTAAACTACAAAGAGCTTCAAAAATATTTAGCTTGGAATTATTAATCTCATTAACATTAGCCATTTTTAATACATTTGGTATTTGCTGTATGTTTTGTATCTGCCCGGTATTAAGTAATTCAAAAGGTGTAACCGGCGCATTAATATCAAGACCTATTTGTTTAAATTTATCGATTTGCTCATTTTGGAACGTAGACACAAGATGGTTTGATTTTAAAACACGTGTAAAATTTGAATTTGTGCTTTTTCAACTTCTATAAACTTCGTTGTTATTTGTTGATTTGTATGAAACACATTCATAATACCCCATTCAAGTATAGTATTACCGACTCCATCTTTCTTAGCCCAATTAGTTTCAGGGATGGAAATCATTTTTTCTAATATCTGTATTGTAATACTTTCTAAAATACTTTTAACATTCTTATCTTGTTGTTGAGGTATTAAATTACAAAGAGTTGCAAAAATATTAAGGTTGTTGTTAACATTATTAATATTAGTTCCATTTAATATTAATGGTATTTGTTGTATGTTTTGTATATTACCTGAAGTTAACAATTGAAAAGGTGTAGTCATAAAAGTCTCCAGTTTATATTGATTTTTTATAAAATACCATGAAATATGGTTTATATCTAGTTATTATTATAATACATTAAAACTTAATGAATGTCAAACAATTATTAAAAAATTAACTATTATTTAATACCAAGGTGCGAGAGATAAGTTTATTTTAATCCCTTTAACGGTAATACTAGATTTTTTATTGGCAAGATATTTTTCTTCTCTAATTAAGGCGATTGCTTTATTACGGTAACTTGAGCATATTACGCCGATTTTTTCGTTATCTGCGAGTATTTCTTCATCTTTAACTAATGATGTTAAATCTTCATCTGCTGTAATTTTATATATCTTTTTTCTTATAACCCCTTGATATTTAGTTCTTGAAATCACTTCCTGACCTACATAACAACCCTTATCATAACTAACAGCGTTTAATTCTTCACAACCGTATAAAACCGGAATGGATTTATCGAAAATCAAATCTTCTATGCCGTCTATTATTGCAAAATCATATTTATCTTCTAGATATAAGAAAGCTGGATTCCCGCTTTTGCGGGTAGATGTTGTTGAGCGGGTCGATTCCCCCTCTGTCACCCCGTGGTCAAGCCGCGGTATGACATCGAGCTTATTTATTGAGCGAAAACCAAGCTTAGTATAACGAGGATCACGAACCGTAATTAACGTATCTATATCTAATTTTTGATGCGAATAAACAATTTTATATTCTTCACTACAATCTATTATTTGTATTTTGGAACGAAATTTATAGAAATTTAAATGATCTATCAAAGCAGTTTTATTACTTTTATCAATATCAAGGTAAATTTCCTCAAAATTATGAACAGACACAAAAAAATCAAATAGATATCTTCCTTGATTATTAAGCAAATAAGTATAACAATAATTACTTTTCTTGATATCATTAGTAACAAGATTTTGTAAAAATTTTATCGAGTCCCCGCCTACTATTTTAATAACTGCTCTATTATTCAATATCTCGTACATAATTATAATGATTGACTTTATACGCTGCTAACTACTATACTCTAAATTTATATAAATTAAACTTAAAATAAATCATGAGATGTTCATCTTACTGTACTTCTTCTGAATATAAGATGAGTGATCTAATTACTAACTTAAAAAAGATCGGTCTTGAACCTCAGCATTTCGACGATGTTTTATATATTCGGAAAGAGATAAATAAAGATTCTGATTTTATAGATATATTTTTCTTCCCTTTTGGTTGTGTAACTATTTGGGGTGGCGATGAAATTCAAGAAAAAATAGTATTAAGCGATATTGATTTAGTAACAGTAAACAAGCTTAAAGCGGTATCCGCTTATATTTATTTTGAATATAATACAGAGGTTGAAAAAACCTTTATTGATGAAGAAAAAAATAAAATAATCTTAGCCGATAAATCAGTTTTTGTTAAACTCTCTATTTCGCATGCACTTGCACAATCGGTTAAACTTAGCGTTCTTGAGCAATCTGTTAGTAACTTAATATCTCAAACTACTCCTATACAGCAGGAGCTTGCTAGAACCGGTAGCGTATCACTTTCTAAAAAAGAGATATTGCAACAAATAGGTATATTATTTAGCGAACGTTATTCTATTAGCTTGCATAGCGATATATTCGATACTCCGGAATTCTTTTGGCGTCGTCCGAGCTATGAACCTCTATATCTCATGACGGCAGAATTTCAAGACATAGAAATACGGCAAAATATAATGAATCATCGTCTTAATATGATTCACGAGCTTTTAGACATTCTTTCAAACGATCTTAATTATAAGCATTCTACCAAACTTGAGTGGATCATTATTATTTTAATAGGTCTTGAAGTGGTTTTATCTTTATCTCATACTAATCTTTTCTTAAAAATTATAGGAGCTTTATAAAATCGCTTCTATGCAAATTATCGATAATCAAAAAACATTAGAAGAATTTTGTAACCGGTTAGCAAGTAAGACATGCTTAAGTATAGATACGGAATTTGAGCGTCGCTATACCTATTATGCTCAGCTTAGTATAATTCAAGTTAAAGCAGAAAGTTATTGCGGAATAATTGATGTGCTAAGTAACTTGGATCTAAATATTTTTAATAAGCTGCTTGCAGATAATAATATTATTAAAATATTCCATGCTCCTCGTGAAGATTTAGAGATTTTCTATAATTTGTTTAAAACACTACCTTCGAATGTTTTTGATATACAGACTGCCGCAAATATTTGCGGATTCGGTAAACAGCTAAGCTATGATGATCTCTGTTATAAGCTCTGTGGTATTACTATTGATAAAACTCATCAAAAATCTAACTGGCTAAAACGCCCTATCACTAGTGATATGTTAAATTATGCTATGTTAGACGTGGAATATTTATATAAAATATATAAAGAGCTAAATAATATAATTATTAGAAATAATTTAACTAATAAATATCAAACTACTCTTAGCTCTTTGCTAGACATTAGAAATTATAAGGTTGAACCGAAAGATGCTTGGAGAAAAATAAAATATAGAAGTGATGATGAGAGCTTTAACCGTAAAATTCAAACACTTGCAGCTTATCGTGAAGAGAATACTCAAGCTTTAAATATTCCTAGAAAACATTTTATTTTAGACGAAGATTTAATGAAAATTTGTAAATATCTGCCATTAACGGATAAAGATTTTAAAAATCTAAATTTAAAAAGCAAATATTTACAAAAACAAAAATATAAGGATGAAATAATGAATCTATGTGCTAGGTTCTATGATTAAATATCGAATTGCTAACGGTGTATGGGTAAATGATTTACGTAATGAACCTGTGCCTAATCAAGAATGGCCTTGTATAACGCTTGATAGACAATCAATTAATGATATTAAAGATAACATTAAATTACAAGCCAAAAGCGGTTTTAATAGTTTAACATTATTTGGGCTTCTGACAAGCGATTCTTGGTTACCTGAAATTGCCAAAACAGTTAGTGAAGAACGTAAAAATGTAGTAAAAGAAATCTTAAGCTTTGCAAAAGAGCAAGAAGTTGAAATTTTTTATGGCCTTGGAGTATATAGTTGGGGATTTGATAAAATTATTAAGCATGACCCTAGCGTTTGTGCTACCAATAATAAGGTAATGTGCAGCTTTAACGATAAATCGTTTGAGTGGATGAAGCAGGTCGTTGATTACCTTTTAGAAGAATATAATTTTACCGGTTTTCACCTTGAAGCTGCTGATTTAGGACGGTGCTTTTGTAGCAATTGTGAGACTAAAAGTAATTCAGAATATTTCTGTGAAATTAATACTAAAACAGCTCAATATATCAATAATAATAACCCTAATACTACATTAATAGTAAGCTTATGCGGTTATCTGTCTAAAGGCATGACCGTTCCTAAAGAGGAATGGAAATTTTATCAAGAAATGAGTAAATATATTGATTGCTTGATTGATCCTGGACATTTCGGTACTTTTATTCCTTTAAGTGCAAGAAAAGAATTTATTAGCACTCTCAAATGTGATTTTGGTAGCGGTGGCGGAACTTGGCTTTATCCTCCCGCATCTTGGGAACGTTTAAAATATTTTATCCCTTATACTATGAAAGCAGGTAAATATTTAGAAGAATTATATAAGGATGGCGGAATAGGAGTAGAATATAATCTAGGTCCGATAATCAATCCGGCTATAGAAATTAATATTATTTTTGGTGGGCATAAATTAAATAATATTAATAAACCAAATGAAGAAATTTTATTTGAAGTTATTAAACAAGTTTATAAACCTAAAAGCTCGGATGCAAGTAAAGCTTTAGTAGATTTTTATATCAAGACAGAAGAAGCATTTTTTAGCAATATAAAAACTTCTTATTCTGCCTTAGAAACTTTACCTTCTGAAATTCATTTAACCTATCTTTACGGTAATGAAGCCAAAATACCTATATATTTAACAGACACCTCTATTAATACAGAGCATGAATGGTACAGCATAATCCATTAAGCTATTGCCAAACTATAACTTACTGCTTCAAAAAAATCTGTAAAATTATCGGCAGTTTTACGAATATAATTTTTTATCCTAAACCAATGATGCTCTATTGGATTTAGATCGGGACTATAGGTGGGTAATAATAAAATACTAGCTCCCACGGATTTTATTAACTCTTCTATCTTTTTACTTTTATGAAAGTTAATATTGTCCATTATTACCACTTGCCCTTGCTTTAATTCTTTTATCAAAAACTCTCTTACATAAGTTTCAAATAGCTCACTATTACAACTTCCTTCAAAAACTAAAGGGGCAATAATATCCTTATTACAGAGGGCAGCTATCATAGAAACCCTTCTTTTATGTTGAAATATTTTNACCCTACGATTTTTTAGAGAGGTTGTTGGCAGTATGGATACAAGGGTTGAAAATTAGTTAACAAAATAGTTCGCATTAGTTTTTTAGCGACGGTAACCGAGTGAAAAAAAGTGGATTTAATATGATCAAAACCATAAGTAAATAGTGAAAATAGTTGTTTTTCAACTGATTTATACTGTTTGATTGGTATTGGGTTGAGAGAGTTTTTTATTAAACCGTTTTTTACAATTAAAGCTGCTGCAATAGAAGTTACCACCAATAATTTTTGGAATCTTTCGGGATTTACCAAGTGGCTTTTTTCAATATCAAACCCACCACTTTTCAGGTGTTTGAACAATCTCTCAATTGACCAACGATATTTGTATAAAGCAAAAATATCCATTTCAACCGGAAAAGTAGAGATTAAAACCATTAGCTCGCCTTTATCATTTTTATAGGTAGAAAAAGTAACTTTATGGTGCCATAAAACACCTTTATAACTCTTATACTCCAAGGCTTTTAGGTTTTTAAACATTTCCCTAACTCGTAAAGTTTTTAAACCATTTTCTAGACGAATTTTATAATCACTCTTTGCGGGAATAACAAAATCTACTTTGTTTGCAACTAAAAAATCCAACCAGTCTTTATTCATAAATTCTCGATCAGCAAGTAAATGTTTAATTTTTTTAGCCCCAAAGTTTTGTATAAATTCATGCAAAAATTCTTCCATAAACTCAGAAGAACATCCACCGCCATGTGTTAGACTCTGCCAGTAAATAGGCACTGACATTTTGCCAATAACTATACTTAAAAACAGTATATTGATATCTGATTGTCCGAATTGCCAATTTGTCCGATCCATTACAACTATATAACTTCCTTCGCCAAACAGGTTTAAAATACATTTTGCAACCTGTAAATAGTTGAAGGTAAATTCTCTAAAAAAACGGTATACTCTATGTATTTTTGACGATGCCTTGCTATTGCCGGATATCCCAAGTGATAAGCCTTTAAGATAGATGGAGCCGCCAGTCATTAGACTGATTATCATCGAGGATAAACATTTTAATCTTGNTCTTTTATTTTCTCTATAAATTCGAACCTGGCATTCTCATCTCTCTTGGGATGAATAAAAGTTTTTTTTATATGTGTAACCCAATTTTTGAATATATCTCCAAATAGTAGTAGGTGCATATTTGCCCGATACTTTCGCAAGCTCTTTTAAGCTCTTATCTTTATTATTATCGATAAACTCTTTAAATTCCTTTATGTCGCTTATCTTAATATTGTGACCTTTTTGATAATTCTCCTTAGGTTTTATATCACCAGTCTCTTTTTTAATATCTATCCACTTATGCAAAGTCTGCCGTGAGATATTAAGTAATTTTTTAACCTTAGTTATACTTAATCCCTCCTCTATTAGCTTTAAGGCTCTTATTCTTAGTGCGTATGGATATGGCTTACTCATTGCTAGTAATAAATTTTATTTACTTATAGCTTATTACTTTTAGTTATAATGTCAATAGCTTAATAGATTATGCTGTACACCAATCAATACGACAATTCTCTTTATTACATCAACCTCTTATCCTAATTGTACAGCATACTAAGCGAATTTTGCAGGACTCTTCACGTAGTTTTCTATGCTGTGCAGGTTCGCCTTTAAATTCATCTTGTCTGAAGCAATGCCCCAGTCCAGTTTTTAACTCTTTTTGAAGCTGATTTTTGTCTGCTTATCAAAATAATTTTATGCAAATATTATATTTTACTCAATAAAAAAGTTAAAAATATTATGCTGATACTGAAATCACAAAATTAAGCTTATGATCATGCGATTCAATCGGAAAACTATCAATTAATTGTTCTTTTAAACAAATTCCGATGGTTAATATATTTCGGTTATTATTTAAATATCGATCAAAATGCCCTTTGCCGTATCCAAGTCTATAACCGTCATTGCTGAATGCAAGTCCTGGAATAATAACTAACTCAGGAATTAAAAAATCATCACCCATAGGCTCATAGGTTTTAAAATCACCTAGCACTAACTCATCATTGGACTTATATGAACAATATTTAATTTCATCTGTTATAACTTTTGGTAGGAAGAATCTTATTTCAGGAAGTAAGTTTGTTATTTCAAGTAAATTAACTTCGTATTTTAGAGGGTAATAAAGCCCTACCGTCTTTACTTTTAACTCCTTTAATAACCGACTAATTTTATTTATTAAGGAGTTTTTGACTAAATCGGAATTAATCTTATCTTGGTTTTTGATTAAAAGATCTTTGAAATAAAGACGCAGTTCTTGCTTGTTCATTATTATTTTTTTGAGTGTGATTGATGTCATTCCCGCGAAAGCGGAAATCTAGAAAATAACCTTAATATTATTACAAAAATTACATTCAATATTTGATAAAACAAACATATAAAAACAAGTTTTTATATGTTTTACTGGATTCCCGCTTTCGCGGGAATGACATTGGACTAGAACAATCTTACATATTAATAGTTCTTTTATCCACACTAAGAGCCGCTTCTTTTATAGCTTCGCTTAAGGTCGGGTGAGCATGGCAGGTTCTTGCTATATCTTCCGCTGCTGCTCCGAATTCCATATAAGCGATAAGCTCGGCAATGAGTGTTCCTGCATCGATTCCTATAATATGAGCTCCTAAAACCCTATCGGTTTTACTATCGGCAAGAATTTTTACCATCCCTTCCGTACTACCGATAGCTCTTGCTCTACTATTTGCTAAAAATGGAAATTTACCCACTTTATAGTTAACACCTTTTTCTTTTAGCTGTTCTTCCGTTTTACCGACGCTTGCTACTTCCGGATAAGTATATATCACGCTTGGAATTAAGTTATAGTTAACATGCCCTGCCTGCCCTGCCATAATTTCCACGGCAGCTACAGCCTCTTCTTCGGCTTTATGAGCAAGCATCGCTCCTTTGATGACGTCACCGACTGCGTAAATATTTGAAATTGCTGTTTGGAAATGATCATTAACCTCAATTCTACCTTGCTTGTCCGTAGCAATACTGACAGACTCAAGCCCTAGGTTTTGGGTATAGGCTTTTCTGCCCACTGCCATTAATACCACTTCGCTAGTTATTACCGAACTTTTACCGCCCTTCTCTATTGTCAGATTTACTTTTCCTGACTTTACTTCAGCTGATAATACTTTGGTATTTAGTTTAAACTCTATCCCTTGCTTTTGCTGTAACTTCATAAATTGCGTAGCAATTTCTTTATCAAGCATCGGTACAATGCTTTCGGCATACTCAATAACCGTTACTTTAGCTCCTAAACGACGCCAAACTGAACCAAGCTCTAAACCTATATATCCCCCGCCGACTACTATCAAATTCTCAGGTACTTTAGAAAGCTTCAAAGCACCGGTTGATGAAACAATAAACTCCTCATCTATTTTGATATTCGGTATTTCTATGACGCTAGAGCCTGTAGTAATTAAGATATTTTTAGTTTTAATTTGCTCGTTATTTACTTCAACGATATTGTTAGAGATAATTTTAGCTTCGCCTTTTATCCTAGTAACCTTATTCTTAACAAATAAGCTTTCTATACCTTTTGTAAGGTCTAAAACTACTTTATCTTTATTAGCGAGCATTTTTTGTAAGTCTAATTTTACATCTGTAGTAATACCTATACTTTCAAAATGCTTTAGAGCTTCCTCATATTTTTCGGAGGAATTAAGTAAAGCTTTCGACGGTATACAGCCTATATTTAAGCAAGTGCCGCCGAGAGTATCGTTTTTCTCAATACACGCTACTTTCATACCTAGTTGAGCTGCTCTAATACTTCCTGTATAACCGGCCGGACCGCTACCTATTACCACTAAATCAAATTCTTGCATATTTGTCCTTATGACTGTCATACCGTGGCTTGACCACGGTGTATCTATCTTTATACTAATATTATGGATACCGTGGTCAAGCCACGGTATGACAACAATACAATATTATAAACTCTATAACAACTTTAATCTTATACTATTCTTATTTGGTGAAGCAATAAAACTAATCAAAGTAATATTATCTTCAAAGCCGTTTGTATAATTTTGTAGTAAAGAAAATATCTTTTTAGAAATAGCATAATTATGACTAGCATTTAGTGCATTTGATTCCCCTATATTCTTTATTTCCCTCATTAAAGCTAAAGGATTATCAAACTTGAGGGCAACATTTTCATAATCAACAATTACTTCATTAAATCCTGCTTGTGATAATAGCATTGGGACATGGTCAAAATGAATAAAAGGGGATATATGAGGAGAATGCTTAAAACCACTTGCTATTTCGGCCTCTATTAAAGATTTGCGTAAATTCTTTAAGCTATCGCCACCGACAAAATTACCGATAAAAATACCGTCAGGCTTTAAAAATGTTCTTATATTAGAGAGAAAACGCTGCACATCATTTATCCAGTGTAATCCTAATGAATAAATAATTAAATCAAAAGATCTCAAGGGAAATTCTAAATCTTCATCATCAATTAATGATTTACGATCATGCTTAAATGAATCAAGTAATAAAGGCGACATATCGGTTGCAATAATTTCAGCATTTCGATAGGTAGTTTTTAACAATTTTGTAAGATAACCGCACTTAGCGGATGTTTCTAGAATATCCCAAAAATTCTTATCAATCATCCCTAACCGACTTATTATATCATCAGCTGCATGCTTGATAAATAAGCTGTGACTTATTCCCGCTACTGCATTATTTCGATGATTTTTTAGCTTTAATCTGTTGAATATATAATTTTCTCATTTGTTGTTTAGAATTTAAGTCCTTAATTAGGTCTTGTATTCCTATAGTTTTTTCATTTTTTACCGGCTGATAATTAAAAGAATCATCTTTTAGCCGGCTATTTTGAATAAGTTTTCTCTGTCTTGCAGTATGAATATCACCCCTTTAACTCTATGTAGCTCTTCAAAATTATCCTGAATACCGATAACTATAGGCTTCGTATTTTTATTAGGCGATAAAAGCTTTGAATTCAACTTATTTTTATTTAGAATATAAAGTTCTTTATATTCTTTTAATTGTTTACCCTTAATAAAAATTGAAGGTTTTCCTATATCAGAATTTGTATCACTTAAATTTTCTTGAAAATCTACAACATTACTATTTCTTTTGTTTTCTATATTATTAGATTCCCCCAGAGATTTATAACTACTTATACACAACAATACTAATATAAATTTCTTTAACATAAATAAACCTGTGTATTATTGTATAGTTAATATAAATTATATAATATAAAATACAAATATTAATTTCTCCTTGGCGAAAAGACAAAAATACCGTCATCATATTTCTTTTTGTGATATATTTTGTATTTCTCATTTCTTATATCATTAAACCATTGGTCTTGTTGTTTTTTAATATAATAATTTAGAGAATTAGATTTGCTTTTGCTAGTTTGAAAATTATCTTCACAAAATTTAAAAAGACCTGATATTAAAGTTTCTACTCCATTAGTCTCAGATTTTTTCTCAAGAAATTGCATAGAAAAATTAGTAGGATTATTATGTTTTAAATAAAATTGCTTATACTTCTCATGAATTTTATTTTCTTTTTTTATTTGTTGTTCTGAAAAAGATAATTTTTCCTCTAAGAATTTATGAATTTCAGTACAATCACTCCATGGTAATTTTATTATTAGTTGCTCTTCCTGATATTCAAAATTATCTTGAATATTGTTAAAATCGGCATTTGCTTTTACCATACTTACTAATATTAAAAAACATGTTATTAACTTCATAATATTTAATTAATTTTAGCAGGAATCGGTATCATAATACTACTTCTGTATCGTTTATTACTACTAAAAAGTGACTTTTTTTGAACTTTGTTATTATTTACCGAAATTTTATCTTCTAAAACCCCTTCATTATTATTTAGATAACCATGTAAGGATGCTTTATAAAGTGCCATGTTATTTGCTATTTTAACTACATCTTGCTTATATTTAAACCCTAAAGAATGAGTGGCTGAGTGGTAATGTGCTATCGCTTTGTGCCAGCTCCCTAGCTGCTCATATTTTGAACGCAAGAATTTTGCACCGTAATGAACGTTATTATTTGGATCAAATGCCTGTTCAAGGGAATTAAAAGCCCCTAAATGATGTCTTAAATTAATCTGCATACATCCGACATCAATACTCTCTCGCCCTTTTATAAGCTCTATTCTAACAAAACTTACGACTTCTCTTTTGCTGTTAAAATAATAGCCTTTCCCTTCGACGTTTACAGTCCAAGGCCATACTACTCTAATTTTACGGGTTGTATGTTTTTTACCCGATTCTTTTAAAGCTATTGAATGTAGTGTATTAGAGGGGATATTAAATTTTTTTTCAAAATAAGGGAAAAGTTTAGAGCATTTAAAGGATTCAGCTATTTCAGGATCGGCAATAGCCGGATTTGAAAAGAAGAGAAAGGAAAATAATATGAGTAGTATGGTTATTGTGTTCTTCTTTACATCCCTTACGTCATTCATGTACTTCTCTACGTCATTCCCGCACTTCTCTATGTCATTCCCGCGAAAGCGGGAATCCAGAAAAACATAAAATAATCCACGTTTATAATATTTGTCTTTTTTAAGAACTGGATTCCCGCTTTCGCGGGAATGACACAGAAAAACTTGGCACAATTCCCAAACCATACCAGCAATGCCCTACTTCCACTAAAATAACTTAAGTTACTAATTAAGATAAATTAGCGTATCATAACTTATCTTATGAGGCAAGAAAAGTTATGATATAAGAAGCGAACAAGATTACTCATAAATCATTAGCATCAAAATTATCTTTAGTAATGCCTAATGTTTCTAATATTTGTTCAAGTTCTATTGCCGGTTCTAACTCAGCTGACTTTTTATTAAAGTTAAAATTTTCTGATAGTATTATGTGAAATGTTGCTGCTTTTAATGGATCGCTTTTAGTTGTCGGTAAATCTTGACCTAGTAACTCTAATATTTCTTTACCTTTTATAATAGCTTCATTATCATTTTTGCTTCTTTTGAAACCTGTGCTAAGGACAATAAACCTTGCCCTAATGCTACATTATCAATATTATCAGCTTCAATAAGCTTTCTGATTTTAGTAAGTATACTCAAATAATCTGTCGCCTCTAGTAGTTCTACTGTATCTTTTTTTAATTTTTCAATCAAAGATTCTTTCACAAATATATATCCTTATTTTAATTAAATTTAAATCTTAAAAACCATAAAATATGGGTTTTAAATTTTTGAAAACGAAGTATATAGAATTAGTAAAATTTTGTCAATAAAATATAAGATTTGCGTATAGAAATTATTAATTTTTTTTAGGGAATAAAGGCAAGCTATCATAACCTCTCTTATGAAATAAGCAAGGTTATGATATTTAAGATGTAAAGGCTTAATCTAAATCAAGGTCAACCTGTAAAGTATCGCCTAAAGAATCAACTACAGGGTTGTTTAAATTATTTTCTATAGTTTCAAAATTTTCACTTCTAGAAAAGTTTTCTTCATACCATTTTATATATGTTTCTGCTGTTGCTTTTAATGGATGGTTCTCCACCAAACATAGAACCTAATACTTGTAATGGATTATTTGTTCCTTTTGCTATTACTTTACAATATTCATATTTTAAAGTTTTACTTTCCTTGTCTGATATAGGTAATAAATCTTCTATTAATTGTGCTAAATTTTGGGATTCATCCGACTCTACAAATAAAGACTGATTAAACCCATTCAAAGAAGCATAATGACTACCTAATGATTTCGTAAGATTTTCTACTATTATGAGAAGTTCGTGTTTAATAGCATCAGGCTTATTTAAAGCTTGATCTATTGTCTCTGCATCTCCGGTTTCTAAGACTCTATTTATATATTCTTCGCTTATTACTATTTTATAATTGTGTATTAATTTATTAATTTCATTAATACTTTCTTTAACATTGAGCTCTACTCTATTAGAGCTACCCGTATTCGAACTAGTAGAAGGTTGTTCACCTGATACTGCATTATTTAATGTTGAGCCGGAATTATTTAGCCATGCTTGAAAGTTCTCAGGTGTTGAGGTAGCTTTATCAGCAAGGGCAGTTGCTTGATTAAATAAAATATTCCAATGATCAGAATTAGGATTATTTAAATCTAATTCCTTTGGCATTCCTGGCGGTGGAGTGAAATCGTTACAAGAAATATTTGATTCTTCATCAGAAGATATAATTTCAAATGAATCCTCTGTAGGTTCTAGTAGCCCAACATACTGTTAATGTTTCAAGCTCATCATTAACAAATTCCTGATGTTTTGCAGCTGCATGTTTTACATTTTCATTATTTTTATAATTACTCGGAATAGCGTATAAACCGTATTCTCCTTTATTTGCTTCTTCTAATATGAGATTAAATATTTCTGATTTAATTTTATGGTTTTTTGTTGCCTGTAAATTTTTTTCTAAAAGTTTCAGTATCTGATCGCCTTGTGCTGCACCTTTATTATTTTTCCAACCTCTTACTAAACTACAATAATTTATTCCTTGGTTTTGAGCTTTTTCCAGTACTGCTTTTATCGTTTTCCATTGATTATCTGCATTTTTACCTTGCTGCTCATCATTAATAGCGTTTTCAGTCCATTTAGCAAGCTGAGCATGGTGCTAGGTCTCCTACTGCATTAAATATGGATACATGTTTACCTGGATAATCTACTTTTGTAATTATTTTAGATAGATCAAATTTTTGAACTAATTTCGGTAATTCAACAAGAAATTCATCATAATATGGTTTGTCTCAACTCCATTTACTTCCATTTTGTTTAATTTCATTTACAGTTTCTTGACTAAAGTTATATAATGAATATTTACTCATAATTTGTCCCGTTTGTAATTATTGGTTAAATTTATACTCAAAAACCATGAAATACGGTATCTCTTAATTTTTATAAACATATAATACATTATTTCATTAACATATGTCAATAAAAAACCACGAAATATGGTATTTTGTTTAAAAATGCTTTAAATTGGTAATTGACTGAATAAATAAAAATGTTTATTATTAGTCCAAATTAAATGTAATAAGTATATTTTATGAAAGTTGTTAGCTCATTAAAATCACTAAAAAAACGTGATAAAGATTGTCAAATCGTTAAAAGAAGAGGCAAAATTTTTGTAATAAATAAAAAGAATAAAAGATTTAAAGCAAAACAAGGTTAATGTTATGTATATTTTAAGAATTATTGTTTCATTTTATCAAGGATTCGTGTACTCACGTACTAAGTGTACGCTCCGTGTACTTATTCATAAAAATAAAATCTAATTCTTAAAATATACACAATATAATAATACTAAAATGGCCGGTCACTCAAAATTTAAAAATATTCAGCATCGTAAAGGGGCTCAAGATAAAAAAAGAGCAAAAGTTTTTACTAAATTAATTCGTGAAATAGTTACTGCAGCTAAAACCGGTTCTTCTAATAATCCTGAAAATAACCCTCGCCTTAGAAATGCTTTAACTGCCGCACGTAGTCAAAATCTACCTAAAGAAAGAATAGATAAAGCTATTAATAGTGCTAATGATTCTTCTAATACCGAAAATTATACGGAAATTAGATATGAAGGTTATGCACCGAATGGCATTGCTATAATAGTTGAAGCTTTAACCGATAATAAAAACCGCACTGCTTCCGAAGTACGCTCTAGCTTTACTAAATATGGTGGGAGTTTAGGCGAAACTGGCAGTGTTAATTATTTATTCAAGCATTGCGGAGTTATTGGTTATCCTAGCAATATAGCATCGAGTGAAAATATTTTAGAAGCAGTTATAGAAGTAGGTGTAGATGATATTATATCTGATGATACCACCCATACTATCTATACGGATATTGAAAATTTTTCTAAAGTTCTAGAATTTTTAAACGGCAAATACGGCATACCTGAAGACTCTTATATAGGCTGGATTCCATTAAATACAATAGTTATAGATGATAAAGAAAAAGCTGAAAAATTACTAAAGCTTGTAGAAGTTTTAGAAGAAAGCGACGATGTGCAAAGAGTTTTCGGTAATTATGAGCTATCTGATGATGTTTACGAAATAATACAAGGAGAACAATGACTTATAACGGTACAAATTATCAAATAATTATTTTAGCAGCCGGCAGGGGTACTAGAATGGAGTCCGATTTACCGAAAGTAATGCATAAAGTCGGTGGAGTTCCGATGCTTGAAACAGTATTAAAGAATTCGCTTAACGTCACAAATGATGTAATTATAGTTTATTCAGAAGAACTTAAAAAACATTTAACGCCCTATGAAAATATGTGTCGCTTTGTACTGCAAGAAGAACCTAAAGGCACAGCTCACGCTACTTATGCAGCAATAGATTTAATTGATGAAAATAAAACAATCTTGGTTTTATACGGCGATCATCCTCTTATTACTCCAAAACTTATGCATAAATTAATAGACTATTTAAGCCTTACTAATTCTGCATTAGTGACTTTAAGCTTTGAGAGAGCAAATCCAGCTCAATATGGAAGAATAGCTACTGATAAAAACGGCGAATTTTTAGAGATAATCGAACATAAAAACGCAAGTGAAATCGATCAACAAATAAAGCTTTGTAATTCAGGTATCATGGCTTTCAGTAGCAGAATTTTAAATAAATACTTACCTTTATTTGCTACTAATACTGAAGGTAATAAGGAAGTTTATTTAACTGAAATAGTAAAAATATGCAAAAATCACGGTGAAAAAGTTTCATATTTATTATCTACCGATCATGATTTAATTGTTGGTGTTAATAATAAAAATGAGCTAGAGGAAGCCAATAAGATTTTTTCTAAGAATAAATCTTAGCTTTGTTATATGGATACCCAAGTCGTTATTGCAAGCGACTGCAAGGAGCGTGGCAATCTAGGAAAATAATTAAAAAAATTCTGATTTACAGAATTTTTAGTTGGATTGCTTCGTCGAAACTTACAGTTTCTTCTCGCAATGACGGTGGAATCGAACCACGCAACAATGCCTTGCTGGAATGACATTAAGTAGGTTTTTCAAGCCATGCGGGCAACGCTAAAAATTTTGGAGAGATGGCCGAGCGGTTTAAGGCGCACGCCTGGAAAGCGTGTTCACGGCAACGTGTCGGGGGTTCGAATCCCCCTCTCTCCGCCAATTGATGACTTTCATAAATAAGCAAGTCTTAAATCTAATATTAAAAATTTTCTTTTAAAACTGATCTAAAATATCTGCTAAACATTCTATATCATTCTCAGTTAATTGACTTAACAAATTTCGTGCTTCAAAATTACTGGTATCTATCGATAAATTATCCCAAGCCATTTTTTTAACTGGATCATTTAGAATTTCAGGACCATTAAAATGAAGATTATATGCTAATATAGCTTGCAAGGTTTTTGTACCAACTACTCCATTTGCTTCTTCATCTATATCAACCATATTCTCTTAATAAAGATTGGTAGTATTCTATATCTTCTCTAGTAAGCCGCTTTTAGTAATATTAGATAACACTATTTCAGGCTCTTCTTTTAAATGTAGTTCAGCTTTTCTAGGATATACAGCATAATCTATTAAGCTATTGACATTATAACTAAAAGTAATAAGCTATAAGTAAATAAAATTTATTACTAGCAATGAGTAAGCCATATCCATACGCACTAAGAATAAGAGCCTTAAAGCTAATAGAGGAGGGATTAAGTATAACTAAGGTTAAAAAATTACTTAATATCTCACGGCAGACTTTGCATAAGTGGATAGATATTAAAAAAGAGACTGGTGATATAAAACCTAAGGAGAATTATCAAAAAGGTCACAATATTAAGATAAGCGACATAAAGGAATTTAAAGAGTTTATCGATAATAATAAAGATAAGAGCTTAAAAGAGCTTGCGAAAGTATCGGGCAAATATGCACCTACTACTATTTGGAGATATATTCAAAAATTGGGTTACACATATAAAAAAAACTTTTATTCATCCCAAGAGAGATGAGAATGCCAGGTTCGAATTTATAGAGAAAATAAAAGATATACCACGAAAAGATTTAGTATATTTAGACGAATCTGGCATAGAGGATAATGCATGTCCTATAAAGGGGTGGAGTCAAAAAGGATCAAGATGTTACGGTAAGAAAATATTTCAACATAAAAGAAGGGTTTCTATGATAGCTGCCCTCTGTAATAAGGATATTATTGCCCCTTTAGTTTTTGAAGGAAGTTGTAATAGTGAGCTATTTGAAACTTATGTAAGAGAGTTTTTGATAAAAGAATTAAAGCAAGGGCAAGTGGTAATAATGGACAATATTAACTTTCATAAAAGTAAAAAGATAGAAGAGTTAATAAAATCCGTGGGAGCTAGTATTTTATTATTACCCACCTATAGTCCCGATCTAAATCCAATAGAGCATCATTGGTTTAGGATAAAAAATTATATTCGTAAAACTGCCGATAATTTTACAGATTTTTTTGAAGCAGTAAGTTATAGTTTGGCAATAGCTTAATGGATTATGCTGTATACCAAAATTTCGCGTTACCTCATATTTTTCACTAGCCTTTGCTAGTAATTCATAAGGGAATGGACCAGGATCAACTCTGTTGTAATGCCATTCTCCATGACCTAACATAAGCTTTGGGTTAATAGAAGGACATACCACCCTACGATTTTTTGAGAAGGAGGTTATTAAGAGGCTTGAATAAGGGTTATTGAAGTAGTATAAGGTTGATTTTTTTGACAAAATATGGACAAAATACTACTTCAGGCACTGATTTTACACATAGGCGGTAATAAATCAAGATTAAAATGTTTATCCTCGATGATAATCAGTCTAATGACTGGCGGCTCCATCTATCTTAAAGGCTTATCGCTTGGGATATCCGGCAATAGCAAGGCATCGTCAAAAATACATAGAGTATACCGTTTTTTTAGAGAATTTACCTTCAACTATTTACAGGTTGCAAAATGTATTTTAAACCTGTTTGGCGAAGGAAGTTATATAGTTGTAATGGATCGGACAAATTGGCAATTCGGACAATCAGATATCAATATACTGTTTTTAAGTATAGTTATTGGCAAAATGTCAGTGCCTATTTACTGGCAGAGTCTAACACATGGCGGTGGATGTTCTTCTGAGTTTATGGAAGAATTTTTGCATGAATTTATACAAAACTTTGGGGCTAAAAAAATTAAACATTTACTTGCTGATCGAGAATTTATGAATAAAGACTGGTTGGATTTTTTAGTTGAAAACAAAGTAGATTTTGTTATTCCCGCAAAGAGTGATTATAAAATTCGTCTAGAAAATGGTTTAAAAACTTTACGAGTTAGGGAAATGTTTAAAAACCTAAAAGCCTTGGAGTATAAGAGTTATAAAGGTGTTTTATGGCACCATAAAGTTACTTTTTCTACCTATAAAAATGATAAAGGCGAGCTAATGGTTTTAATCTCTACTTTTCCGGTTGAAATGGATATTTTTGCTTTATACAAATATCGTTGGTCAATTGAGAGATTGTTCAAACACCTGAAAAGTGGTGGGTTTGATATTGAAAAAAGCCACTTGGTAAATCCCGAAAGATTCCAAAAATTATTGGTGGTAACTTCTATTGCAGCAGCTTTAATTGTAAAAAACGGTTTAATAAAAAACTCTCTCAACCCAATACCAATCAAACAGTATAAATCAGTTGAAAAACAACTATTTTCACTATTTACTTATGGTTTTGATCATATTAAATCCACTTTTTTTAACTCGGTTACCGTCGCTAAAAAACTAATGCGAACTATTTTGTTAACTAATTTTCAACCCTTGTATCCATACCGCCAACAACCTCTCTAAAAAATCGTAGGGTACTATGATCGAAGGATATGTATCACATAAATATTCACACAGCAATATATTAGCTTTTATTTGTTCTTGGGTAAATTTTTTATTCCCTGTATTTACGTTTTCAATTCCTATGCTCCAACTATTCATACCATTTTTTATTATGCTATTTGGTAGACTAGGATTTAACTTAGAATTTATGGATAAGTCGCCTGATCCAGCATGATACGATCTATACTGCGGGGCAACAAATTCCTGAATTATCCCATCGGTTGTTATAACATAGTGAGCTGATACTGACCCATTATTAGTGAATATTTTTATTGTTTCGTTAAAGTCAACAAACGTGTAATGCTGCATTAAATACGTTGGATTTCCATCATTTTTTCTATAGTTAAAATTATTACATTTATTCGGTTGTGGATTTGTATTTTCTCCACTTTGCCCTGGAACAAAAGAATATAAATTCATATCTCTTAAATAATCTTTTTTTATAATTGATTTCATCCGTATATTCCTAATAACATTTTTATTTCAAATATCAGTATAAATTAATAAAAATCAATCAAAACTTTAAGTCAATATAATATATCACAAGGCTTAAGCATAACCTGAATCAAGGCTAATCTAAACTGGTTAAAGGTTCGCATAACATAGCACCTCCCCATCAAACTTGTTATTAAGCTCGCTTATTTTCTTTGTAATGCTTGGTATATTTGTCTAGTAAAATTCTAATCATTTTTTGATAAGGAACGTGGGCAGTGGCTGCCTGACCTTTAAAAAACTCTACGCTTTCTTTACTTAATGCAATAGTTACTTTTACTGACTCATCTTTTAATAATAACTCTTTCGGATGCGGTAAAAAATCTTTTACTATTTTTACTGCACCTATTTCCCCATCAGTGTATTTTATTCTCTTGCTCATAAATCCTCTTACCTTTACGCCAGTAGCCTGCTCCAAAAATTCTTATATGATTATCTCGGAACATAAAACGGACTGTTAAAATATTACCATCAACTTTACCTAAACAAAAATATCTTTTTTCTGCAATACTATGCTCTAAATCCTCAAGAATTATCCTATTTATATCTCAAAAAGCTTTCTGTGCTTCGTAAAAATTTATAGTATGCTTTTGGATATTAATTTTATTTTTTTCTTCATCCCATTCAAAAGAAGAATGCATTTTTAACCTTTAGCCGATTAATTTAATAATAGTTTATTTTACATTAAATGTCCATATATTTATATGGGTAATAAAGTATATTTTAAGATCAATAATTTTTAAATTAAGACATAACAAGGATTAATAAAAGTCTGAATTAGGGCTAATATATACCTGTTAAAGGTTCGTATAACGTACTCTAGTCTGGACAGTTAGCCAATTCTTGTACTTTACCTTCCGGGAAAACCAAGATATAATCAAGGTTTCCACTGTCGAGCCTTTAAAAATTTCATACGCATTTGTTATTACATTTATAAAGTCTAAAAGCTTTTAGAAAGCTTATCGTCTACTAATTACCTCATATTGACGTTCTTTTAATTTTATAATAAAAATAGTTGTATATTTATACCCTTTTCTCTATTATACCTACAATTTTTATATAATTAAGTTATAGTTATATAACGGATAATCAACTAATTTATATTAAGTTATGTCTCATAAAGATTTATCGCATTTAACAGAAGAACAAATCAAAGATTTAATAAAACGTTACTATAACCATGAGAAAATAGCTAATTTATTAGAAGAATTTGAGATTAACGTATATCCTAGCATGTTAATTAAACTCTTTCCCCCTGTAATTCATAATGAATTATTCTGTAAATATTGCTCGGATATAAACCTAGTAAGTAAATTAGAAGGTAGAAGTCATACTAATTATAGTGTAGTACATTTTGATAAATTCTGTCCTGTATGTAATCATAGAGATAATTCTTACTGTTCATGTTCTAATTGTAAAGAAATGAGAAAACAGAAAGAACAAGTTGAAGAAGAAACTAAAAGAAGTATTTTAATGTAAACGTTTTTGCCTGTTAATATCGATATTCCTATACCAAACGAATTAACCCTAAAGGATGCTTTATATTTAATTTCTGTAGCAGAACATTCTGCTCCTAAAGATTTAGAGTTTATAAAACCCTATTGAGAAGGACCTTCTATAACAAGTTTAGCGCCGGATGGGAATTAAGATGCGATATTATAGAACATTTAAATCGCAGAGGTTTTATACAGATTAATCCCTTAATAAATAGTCTCGATGCTTTTAAATTTGATTTAAGAGAGAAAGTAGTAGGGTATTATCGTAAAAAATGCTATGGGAATTTTTGCCTAATATGGATATTAGAGAGCAAGCAGAGTATTTAAATTCAATTTTGAATATTATTAAAGGCGAATGGCTAACATCATGGAAAAATGACATTATTGAGATGTCGCAGTTGATTGCTAAATATGAATGTATAGAAAATTTAAAATATTTGTTAGTAGAACATGATTTTCCTGTAATGGATCAGCATGCAGAAAAACAAGCTTTAACAACTTTTGTAGATTTATTTCAAAATTTTTCGGTAGGGCAAGTATTTAACTTATCATGGCAAGCAGTAAGTAGGGTAAAATATGAAATTTCCTTAGACAAAAGTTATTATCAGTACAGTGAAGATAATATTATTCCTATAATTATAAGTAAAATGCGACAAAAAGCGAACAAATTTATTATGGAGGGTCGGACAATAAAAAATTCTAGCAGAGAGTACTGCCTTCCACAAACTATAATCAGCTCCATTTTTTTTGATATGTTTTTAGAGATAGAGGAAGAATATTATGAAAATGTTATGCCAAGAGAAATATGCCTCAAGTAAATAAAGATTTGGTATGTAGAAGTCAAGATTTAATCTTACAGGCACTATAAAAATTATATCTGAATGTCTGACAAGTTATGCTTGTCAGATAAGTATTCAAGATATAAGATTTCATTATTTTTTTCAACAGCTAACTTTTTACTATCCATAAAAGTCTGCATAGGTGTTTTACCATAGCAATATTTACCGGAATGAGGTCTTTCATTATTATAATATTCTAACCAAATATCAAGGTCTAGTTGTAGATCATCAAGATCAGTATAAATCTTTTTACGCATAGCTGTATCAAAGAATTCTTGTGTCATAGTTTTATTAAAACGTTCACACATACCATTTGTTTGAGGAGAATATGCTTTAGTAGTGGTATGTTCAATGCCCTCAATGCTTAAGAACAATTCA
>NIPM01000149.1:313084-350721 GCA_002738285.1 Holacanthella duospinosa | reverse complement strand
CTAGTAAACCTATTTTTGGCTTTATTATTTTTTGATTTAGATTCATTGTGACCTTCCATTTTTTTATCTGTATTTTTTAATACATTATTTTTATTAAATGTAAGATCAAATGTCAACTACTACATTTAATTTTTCTTTAAAAATATTCCAATCCTCTGCCGGTCTTCTAAACTAAGTGGTGATGGTAAAATCATTTGCGGCTTAATGGGAAAATACGAAAGCTTAAAACCCCATTTAATCCCGCCTATCACTTTTATTGTTTTCTTCTCATGATCAATTTTAACGGCATAAGCGTGACCGATCCAATAAGATAAAGGCTTAGAGAAAAGCGTATAACGCCATAAAGGAGAATCATAAAAATCTTGGTCTAGGTCCTCTATTTTATGTTTAATTATCTGAATTATTTATATAATCTGTTTTATTGCCAAGTATACTCAGATTGTATTCCTCTAGATCTCCAGATTTCTGATCATAGCGATAAAATGCACTTAGCTTAACCTTTCTACATTCCACTAAAGTAGATTCTGTAGGAGTATAATGATCCAAAATATGAAGTGTATCATCTTTATTATAGGATGATAGTTGTATATTATCTATTGCCACTAATTTTTTTAACTGCTTTATTTCCTCTGCTGTTGCAAGCCTGACCTCAAGAAAACCCTCTTCATGCTTTTCTAACATACCGGATGTTAAAGCTATAGGATGCGGTGTTGATTTTTTCTTTAAAAATAATCCCATACCGCAGCCGAATTCATCAGTACAATATGATTCTATTGATTCTATTTTTGCAAAAATAGTATCATTGTTTAATACATTGCTTTTACTATAGTTACCGTAATAGGGGCTTTTTGCTTTAAAAGCTACAATTTTATTGGTAAAGGGATAAGCATCTTTAGATTTTGTAATTCTTCTCATATTTTACCTATTTTTCTTTAGTTATCTCTTTTGCTTCTTTCCAAAGTTTTAACATAAACTCTACAGATTGTCCTTGCAGATTCGGCAAATTATGCTTTTCGGTAAGCATTTTTATTGCTCTCATACGTTTCTCAAATTTTTTATTTGTCTTGCTTAGCGTTTCTTCTACATCGTACAGCATAATCTATTAAGCTATTGACATTATAACTAAAAGTAATAAGCTATGAGTAAATAAAATTTATTACTAGCAATGAGTAAGCCATATCCATACGCACTAAGAATAAGAGCCTTAAAGCTAATAGAGGAGGGATTAAGTATAACTAAGGTTAAAAAATTACTTAATATCTCACGGCAGACTTTGCATAAGTGGATAGATATTAAAAAAGAGACTGGTGATATAAAACCTAAGGAGAATTATCAAAAAGGTCACAATATTAAGATAAGCGACATAAAGGAATTTAAAGAGTTTATCGATAATAATAAAGATAAGAGCTTAAAAGAGCTTGCGAAAGTATCGGGCAAATATGCACCTACTACTATTTGGAGATATATTCAAAAATTGGGTTACACATATAAAAAAAACTTTTATTCATCCCAAGAGAGATGAGAATGCCAGGTTCGAATTTATAGAGAAAATAAAAGATATACCACGAAAAGATTTAGTATATTTAGACGAATCTGGCATAGAGGATAATGCATGTCCTATAAAGGGGTGGAGTCAAAAAGGATCAAGATGTTACGGTAAGAAAATATTTCAACATAAAAGAAGGGTTTCTATGATAGCTGCCCTCTGTAATAAGGATATTATTGCCCCTTTAGTTTTTGAAGGAAGTTGTAATAGTGAGCTATTTGAAACTTATGTAAGAGAGTTTTTGATAAAAGAATTAAAGCAAGGGCAAGTGGTAATAATGGACAATATTAACTTTCATAAAAGTAAAAAGATAGAAGAGTTAATAAAATCCGTGGGAGCTAGTATTTTATTATTACCCACCTATAGTCCCGATCTAAATCCAATAGAGCATCATTGGTTTAGGATAAAAAATTATATTCGTAAAACTGCCGATAATTTTACAGATTTTTTTGAAGCAGTAAGTTATAGTTTGGCAATAGCTTAATGGATTATGCTGTACTTTAAAAAAATACATAGTGAAATTGCCGTATGGAGCAAATCCCCTATTTCTTCCTGCACTCTTTCCGGTGGTTCAGCATCGTCAATAGCTTCTTTGATCTCTCTGCACTCATCTATCACCTGCTCTAATATCATCTCATGATCAGGCCAATCAAAGCCGTAGCTTCGTGCGCCTTTCTCAAGCAGAATTAAATTTTGTAGAGGATTGTTAGATTCTAT
The DNA here is from genome assembly GCA_002738285.1 of Holacanthella duospinosa. Lineage (NCBI taxonomy): Eukaryota > Metazoa > Arthropoda > Collembola > Poduromorpha > Neanuridae > Holacanthella > Holacanthella duospinosa. The sequence goes on along the minus strand of NIPM01000149.1, from coordinate 348,458 downwards.
TTTCATAATTTTTTGCCCATAGCTGTATCATCCTGGGAGCCTTCATATCCGTCAGGATCGTTAAACGGCATTTCCGTATAACCATTTTTTCTATAAAATTCTAACGCTGCCGGTGAGGATTCGGTATGAAGAGTTTTATAATCTTTAGATTTAAGCCATTCCTCGCAAAACTCTAAAAACTTACTACCAAAATTATTATTTCTCTTAAGCTCATCAATGACAATAATACGGATAGCTGCGCTTTTATCTGGCCATAGCTGAATATGGGCATAACCTATTATTTCTGTTCCTTCATATAAAACCAAATGTATATGCTCTATGGTTAAATGTCCAAGTATAAGGATCGAGAGTATTATTAGGACCAAAAAAATATTTTTGACGGAAATGCCTTGCAGCTTCCCATTCTGTTTCATCACTACATTTTAGTATTTTCAGATTCATAAAATATATTTGTTCAACAGTTAACTATAATATATATTGAAGTTAAAATTTAAAATGATTTTATGAAAATATTTAACATTCTACTCTTAAGCTTAATTTGCTTATCCCTTAATTGTTTTGCAGAGATTATTCCTACTAATGACTTTCAGGTAATAGAAGGCTATGTAAACAAAGCCGATAAAGATACATGAGTTATTTTTGATGTGGACCAAGTATTGGTGATGCCGACCGATGAATTTGCTTTTAATGCTCCCATTAGAAAAGAATTAACACAAAAGTTAAAAGAACAATATTCAAAAGATGAGCTTACATATTTATATAGCTGCGTTTTTGAAAGACGCGGTTCAACCTGTTAATTCAAATATGAAAGGGTTAATCAAAAGCTTAGAACAACGAAATATTCCGGCAATTGCTTTGACTGGGTGGTGGACAGGAAAGTACGGTAAAATAGCTGAAATGGAAAATTTGAGATTTGTCGGTTTAAAACAAGTGGATATTTCCTTGATTGCTACCTCGCCTTTTAAAAAAGATATGATTTTTCCCGAACTTAAAAATAAAAGCGGCACTCCTATGTTAAAATCAGGGGTTATTTTAACGGCTCTTGCAGATAAAGGTTTAGTACTTAAAGCTGTTCTTGAAAAGTCTAATTTGCATTTTAAAAAGATTATTTTTATTGATAATGATTTAGAATATCTTAAATCGGTTGAAAAAATTTGCCATGAAATGAATACCCCTTTTCAGGGTATTCATTACGGAGCTGCTAAAATAGCCCCCTTGCCTATCCTTGATAAAGAAAAAGAACAATTACGTTATGAAATACTTGAAAAAGAACATGTTTGGCTTTTAGATAAGGAACTTGAAGAAAGATTTAAGAATAAATGAACTAATTATGTAGTTTCCAAAAAGTACTGATGGCATGATATTTAGTATATCATAAGTTGGTGTTAAGTATATGAATCGAGTTATAATAATCAATGGTCCTTCTTGTGCAGGTAAAACAACAATAGCCAAAGAAATTTGTAGGCAATCTAATAATAAATTTGTTCATTTACAAATTGATAAAGTCGGAGCGTTTTATAGTACGATTTTTTCTAAAGAATTTAAGTTTGCGGAAAATGAAGTCGGCACTGAAAATAATGATGACGGACTAAAAGGTCTTTTTAATAATAATAGGTTAGCAAGAAGAAAAATTGTTGCATTGATATTACTTACAACTGCAAAAGCATTATTAGATAAAAATTTTAATATTGTAATTGATACGGCACTAGATGGTCCTGATGCCAAAGAACTTGCTGAGTTTTACCTTGAATATCTAGATGGTGACAAAATAACATTTTTAGGAATTTTTTGTCCGGTTGAAGAACGATTAAAAAGATTAAAAACTAGAACTGACAATCTCTTCTTAACGAAAGATTTTATAAGATTACAGAGTGAACAATATGATGTTTTTGAATCTTGTAGAAGCTTCTATAATACTTGGTTCGATAGCTCAAAGTTAGGGGCTATAGAAATTGCCTCTAAAATATTATCTATTTAGAAAAAATACCATGACAACCATAATCTATTTAATAGGAAAGCCTGGGACAGGTAAATATACTATAGCGAAAGAGCTTGCTAAAAAAGGTTACCTAATATGCGATAATCAGTTAATTAATAATCCTATTTTTATAACTATAAATTATTCATACAATGAAATTTTTAAAATTTTTTCAAAAATTATTGTTTCCTAAACGTAATAAGCCTGATGATAAATTATATATTGACTATTGCAATAACTGATTTCAAGATAGTAATTTTGAAAATTATGAATATCATAAAATTCCGTTAAATAGAGATTGTTATTTAATGGATGCAAAGTATATGTTTCAATATGAACAAAACCTTTTAAATTTTTTTCAAAACTATACTAATGATAAAGATTATGAACCAATAGGTTATGTTGCTTGTGTAGGAGTCAGAGAAATTAATAAAAACTCAATAAAGTTTTCTTGGTTTCCTAATGTTATTGATAGATTTCATGAAGTTACAGTTAACTTACCTAAAACAGAATTTGTAAAATGTGTAGGTTCTTGGAATGATGATGAAAAACTTCATATTTTTGTTCGAGGAGATTGGCTAGAACATCTACACGTTAAATATTATTCTATTTTTGGAATGATTGATGCTGTAGATATGAAAAATGCTCTACAGAGAGGAGCTTAGAGAAACTCGTTAAGCTTAGAAAAGCAATAGATAACATAGCAAGAGATTACAAAAATATATCCTTTATATCGTTTGCTGATACTATATTATTAAAAAGTAATTGGTCCTATCAAAACAAAAATGTTAAATATACACCTGAAATATTCTTTTCTCTTGCACAAAAAATTCGACGAGAATATAAAGTACATTTAAATCTAGATTCTTATGCTATATTTACTCAAGGCTCTAATGAGTATTATGAAAGTTCGCTACTTCATATATCAAAAACTAAAAATCATATTTGTTTGAATAGTTTAGGAGTTCCTTTTGCAGATTTATTAGCAATCGATGAAGCGGCACGATACAATATTCGCAATAAAATACATACTCCTAAAAGTTTGTATATGGATGAACATTTTTATCGCTCTCTAAAAACACACTTTAAAAAAGAAGATTTACCTAACCACAATTATAAATCAAAAATGCAAAAAGAGAGTAAATCTTATTATTATGATGATTTAAATAATATGATTCAAATTTTAAATCCATGAATATAAATGATATAACCATCCTACCTGTAACGCTCACCGATTACCCTGTTATTCAAAACATGGCACGGTTTTATATATATGATATATCACGTTATTGTGGTTTTATCTCAGATGAATATGGTTGGGCATTGCCGCAAGATGGTTTATATAAAACCGATGATTATAAAAAATATTTTACAGAAGCAGATCGAAAAGCATATTTGGTTAAAGTAAATGAAGAAATAGCAGGTTTTGTATTGCTTAATAAGGTTGGAACGCATAATAAAATCGATTGGAATATGGGGGAATTTTTTATTATAGCAAGATTTCAAAATAAAAGAGTTGGTGGGCAAGTAGCTAAGCAAATTTGGCAAATGCATAAAGGATTATGGGAAGTTGCGGTTATTCCTGAAAATAAACCGGCATTAATATTTTGGCGAAAAGTTATTAACGAATTTACTAAAGGTGGTTATCTTGAAGAAGTTAAACTTGTTCAAAGTGTAGTAGTTGACATTTGATCTTACATTTAATAAAAATAATGTATTAAAAAATACAGATAAAAAAATGGAAGGTCACAATGAATCTAAATCAAAAAATAATAAAGCCAAAAATAGGTTTACTAGAACTCGCTAAGAGTCTTGGTAGTATATCGTCCGCCTGTAAAGCAATGGGATATAGTAGGGACAGTTACTATAGGTTCAAAGAGCTATATGAAACTGGGGGAGAAGAGGCGTTATATGAGATTAGCAGGAAGAAGCCAATTATAGCGAATAGAGTTGATCCAGCAGTAGAGGGAGCAGTATTAGATATGGCAATAGAATACCCAGCTTATGGTCAGATGAGAGTATCAAATGAGCTTAAAAAGACTGGTATTCTTGTATCACCTAGAGGAGTGAGATCTATTTGGCTACGTAATGATTTAAATAATATCAATAAAAGACTTAAAGCATTAGAAGCAAAGATGGCTCAAGATGGTATTGTTCTTACCGAGGCTCAGTTACAAGTATTAGAGAAACGGCGTAGCGAAAAAGAAGCCCATGGAGAAATAGATACGCAGCATCCAGGTTATTTAGGGTGTCAGGATACATATTATGTTGGTAATTTTAAAGGTATAGGCAAGGTTTACTCTCAGGTATTTATTGATAGCTATACTAGGGTTGTAGATGCTAAACTATATACTGATAAAACAGCTCTCACCGCTGCTGACATGCTTAATGATAGAGTGTTACCATGGTATGAGAGTCAGCAAATACCAATTCTTCGTATTCTAACTGATAGAGGTGGTGAATATAAGGGTAATATAGAACATCATGCTTTTGAATTGTTCTTAAGCATTGAGGGCATTGAACATACCACTACTAAAGCATATTCTCCTCAAACAAATGGTATGTGTGAACGTTTTAATAAAACTATGACACAAGAATTCTTTGATACAGCTATGCGTAAAAAGATTTATACTGATCTTGATGATCTACAACTAGACCTTGATATTTGGTTAGAATATTATAATAATGAAAGACCTCATTCCGGTAAATATTGCTATGGTAAAACACCTATGCAGACTTTTATGGATAGTAAAAAGTTAGCTGTTGAAAAAAATAATGAAATCTTATATCTTGAATACTTATCTGACCAGCATAACTTGTCAGACATTCAGATATAATTTTTATAGTGCCTGTAAGATTAAATCTTGACTTCTACAGATTATAAAGCTGAAAGAGTTATTTTTGAATTTAATATCGATATATAGTAAACTACTACAATCTTATCTCTGCTTTTGCTAAATCTTTTAAAGTGCGTGATCCGGTGCATAGCATGGTAATCTTAAGCTGCTCGATTATTAATTGTATCTCTTCGCAAAGCAAGCTTTCAGAAGTATCTGCCGCTTTTAAAAATTGGCCGGCAAGTCCAAAAATATTAGCTCCCATACGAATTGCTTTCGCCCCGTCAATTCCTGATTTTAACCCGCCACTGGCAATAATCGGAATATCTTTTGAAACTTCCCGCACCATCTTTAGAGAATCTAAAGTCGGGATTCCCCAGTTAATAAAGCTACTAGCTATACGATTTTGTAACGAATTTGTAGCACGATAAGCCTCTATTTTACTCCACGATGTTCCACCGCTCCCTGCAATATCAAGAACCTTAACCCCTGCCCTTATAAGACTCTCAGCAACTTGTTTAGATAAACCGTATCCTACTTCTTTAACAATTACAGGGACAGAGAGGTAATTAACCACTTCTCTTATTTTAGGTAGCAGATTTTCCCAGTTTCTATTACCTTCCGGCTGAGTCAGTTCCTGCAATACGTTTAGATGGAGGATTAAGGCATCGGCTTTGGTAGCATCGACTAAATACTGACATTCTTTCGGTGTTACTCCGTAATTAAGTTGCACTGCACCTATATTGGCTAGTACAAGGATATCGGGAGCAATATGTCTTACTGCAAATGTCTTGATCGTATCCGGCTTTGTTAACAAAACCCGCATAGAGCCAAGCCCCATAGCAATTCCGGCTTTTTGAGCAGCCTGTGCGAGTCGATAGTTAATATCTCTAGCTCTAGTCGTGCCTCCGGTCATACTAGAAATTAGGATAGGTGCTTGCAAAGATTTTCCAAGAAAAGTAGTAGTAGTATCTATGCTATCATAGTTAATTTCCGGTAATGCGTTGTGAATAAATTGAATAGATTCAAAACCGCTTTTTAGTGTAGATTCAACATTTTTCGTAAGATTAATTTCAATATGATCTTGCTTTCTTTCTATGTCTAAATTCTGAACTTTCAACATTTTACTCACTAATTCTTTTTTATACTTAATCTATATTAATATATCTACCTTTGCAAAATATATTTCTTTACTAGTTCCTAATTGTTATTATAACTTTTAGTATATAATTAATACATTTACATAAATTTATGAGTAATAATGCTGAGTTAATAAATCAAAGTTTGATAGGAGCATTTGGATATTTTGGTGCAAGAAATGCAAATAGATAAGGTAAATTATTATTTAATACATACAGGGTGCAATCATCCTTTATGGAACATGATTGTACTGCCTGATAAAGTGAATATAAGCCAAATGGATAAAATGGAAGAGATATTTAAACTTAAGAATTTACCATTTGCTTGGTGGGTTGACGAAAATAATCTATCTTCTGAAACGCTTGAGCGTTTCCAAAACGGTAAATATGTCGATTTTGGTGACGTACCAGGAATGGTTTATGAGCTTAAAGATTATCATGAACAAACTATAGATAATAAAAATATTAAAATTATTACTGAAATAGAGGAGTATAAGGAATGGATTCAAGTATTAATGGACTCATTTGGATTTAGTGATGATGTTTATAATCTTTATTTTGATCAATTATCAAAATTTATTGGATATAATAAAACATTTATTCCGCTCGCAGCATATGAAGAAAATAAAATTGTTGCAACCGCCTCTATAATTTTTGCAAACGGCATAGCAGGTTTTTATAATGGCTCAACGATGCCGGAATATAGAACTCGTGGTGCAAGTGATTGATATAAGGCTAGGTTTAAAATATTAAAAGAAATGGGAATAGATAAGGCAATAATTCACCGATGGCAACTTCGCTTGCTGAAAAATTAGGCTTTAAGAAATATACAAATTATAAGATATATTGCCAAAGTTAGAATTATTGCTTTAATTCTTTAAGCATTAGCACGTCGTTATTCTCTTGAATTATTTTAAATCCTGCTTTTTCATAAGTCTTAATAGCAGCGATATTTTTTCTATCAGGATCAACTAAAACATGAGTATATTCCTTATCTATAAAATTTTCTAAAAAAGTTCTTAGAGTAAGTAGCCCTACCCCTTTATTTAAATATTCAGGCTCACCTAAAAAAAATCAATTGCTGCTAGCTTTGAAGGTAAATTGATTAATGGGCTTAAGCGCTCAAAATCATAAGCATTATAAATTTGGATGTATCCTATAATACGGTCTGCTTCTATAATATAAGCCTGTATATTTTTAGGCTCATTATTTTTTAGCTTATACCCTCTGACATAACTTGAGTATTTTTGTTCGATCAATTCTAAACTCCATTTTATGTAGAAGTCAAGATTTAATCTTACAGGCACTATAAAAATTATATCTGAATGTCTGACAAGTTATGCTTGTCAGATAAGTATTCAAGATATAAGATTTCATTATTTTTTTCAACAGCTAACTTTTTACTATCCATAAAAGTCTGCATAGGTGTTTTACCATAGCAATATTTACCGGAATGAGGTCTTTCATTATTATAATATTCTAACCAAATATCAAGGTCTAGTTGTAGATCATCAAGATCAGTATAAATCTTTTTACGCATAGCTGTATCAAAGAATTCTTGTGTCATAGTTTTATTAAAACGTCCACACATACCATTTGTTTGAGGAGAATATGCTTTAGTAGTGGTATGTTCAATGCCCTCAATGCTTAAGAACAATTCAAAAGCATGATGTTCTATATTACCCTTATATTCACCACCTCTATCAGTTAGAATACGAAGAATTGGTATTTGCTGACTCTCATACCATGGTAACACTCTATCATTAAGCATGTCAGCAGCGGTGAGAGCTGTTTTATCAGTATATAGTTTAGCATCTACAACCCTAGTATAGCTATCAATAAATACCTGAGAGTAAACCCCTATACCTTTAAAATTACCAACATAATATGTATCCTGACACCCTAAATAACCTGGATGCTGCGTATCTATTTCTCCATGGGCTTCTTTTTCGCTACGCCGTTTCTCTAATACTTGTAACTGAGCCTCGGTAAGAACAATACCATTGATATTATTTAAATCATTACGTAGCCAAATAGATCTCACTCCTCTAGGTGATACAAGAATACCAGTCTTTTTAAGCTCATTTGATACTCTCATCTGACCATAAGCTGGGTATTCTATTGCCATATCTAATACTGCTCCCTCTACTGCTGGATCAACTCTATTCGCTATAATTGGCTTCTTCCTGCTAATCTCATATAACGCCTCTTCTCCCCCAGTTTCATATAGCTCTTTGAACCTATAGTAACTGTCCCTACTATATCCCATTGCTTTACAGGCGGACGATATACTACCAAGACTCTTAGCGAGTTCTAGTAAACCTATTTTTGGCTTTATTATTTTTTGATTTAGATTCATTGTGACCTTCCATTTTTTTATCTGTATTTTTTAATACATTATTTTTATTAAATGTAAGATCAAATGTCAACTACTACACTTCATGTACTCCGCAAACTACTAATATTTGGCTAGCACCTTTGCTTTTAGCTTTGGGTTTAATTTTTTCAATTAACTGCCCTCCTACAAAAGACCAATCATTTTCGGTTTCAACACAAAAATCATCAATCATTAGAGTTAATCCTTCTGGGTCATAAACTTCCGGTGCTTCTATTAATCTTCCTCTAATGAAACCAAGCATTTTATTTTCATCTTCTGCAACCAGTATTATATAATCATCTTGTAATAATAATTCCTTAAACCATTTACTTTGCGATTCTTGAGCTCCCTCTTTATATCGCCAAAATTGTGGTTGTGCTTTTTCATAAGCACGGCGTTTAGTATAAGATAACGAAACCATAGCCGAAATATCTGTACTATTAGCGTCACGAATTAAGAGATAATTTTCACTCATATATTTTTTACCATTACATCACTTGTATTACCTTCAAAGGTACCGCCTTGAGCCTTATATTCTCCGACCTGTTTATCCGGCTTTGCTATAAACATACATAGCCCGCGAGTTATTTTCATCAGGATCAATAAAGAAAGTATCGCTTAGTGGATCAATATGTTTGTGGTAAAATTTTATAAAAGACTCTAAAATAGAGTTAGCTAGCCCTTTGCCTAAGAAATTTTTCTTACCTATGCCAAAATCAAGAGTTATCGTATGACCTGATTTAGATAGATATTTTCTTTGGATCTCTGATAAATCCTGTTCCTTTTGAAGAATATCCGATAAGATAAAACAAACCGGTTCATTATTTATAAAACCAATCCAATAATATAGTTGTCCCGTAAAAAATAAAATTCGAAATGTCATTCTTATGCTCTTTGCTATTATCCCAAAACTCTTTTATATGCAGTTCCTTAAGCCAGTTAAAAATAATTTCTTTATGAATTAAATTAGCTTTTTCAAAATGGATATTCATATATATAATCTATAGTATGGATAGATTCAAAAACAATATAATTAGTATATATAAAGAGCAAGGAGAAATTGGGATTGAAAAGCTACCTGAAATTGTAGCAGCATTAGCTAAAGAATGGAATTGATCTAACCTTAGTCCTATAGATAATTTATCTTTCAATTATGTTCTATCAGGGTATCAAAATAATAAACCTATTATACTGAAACTAAGTTTTGCTGCTAAAGACTTAGTAAATGAAGCGGAAGCTTTAAAAGCTTTTTCAGGTTTTAGGGCTGTAGCTATTCTAGCTCAAAAAGATAATGCTTTATTCTTGAGAGAGCGGTATCAGGTGTTTCTTTAAAAGAATATTCATCAAAAAATAAAATTGCTATAGCTTGCTCTGTTATGAGCAAGCTTCATAGAGCATCTATACCAAAAATTCATCAATTCCCTAATATCAAGGATCAGCTAAAAGCTTTAGATAAAGAATGGGCGTTGCCTAAAACTTATTTACAAAAGGCAAGAAAATTGAGAGATGAGCTTCTTCAAAACTCTGAACCTCAAATTTTACTCCACGGTGATTTACATCATGAAAATATACTGCAAAATGGCAAGCAATGGTTGGTAATTGATCCTAAAGGAGTAATTGGATATCCTATCAATGAAGTATGGGCATTTATTATGGATATAGAGAAAGATACCAAATTTGCGGCAAATTATTTTGGCTTTAAATTACAAGAGGTTAGAAGATGGTATTTTGTCCAGCTTATGCTTGCTATCTGTTGGAATCTTGAGGATGGAATAGAAAATAAGTTATTTTTAAAACTTGCCGATAAAGTATATAGCCTAGTTTAATTATTAAGTATTTTTATGTTCATTTTTTAATGCCAATATAAATATCAACTACCGCATTATGTGGATCACTACTTCTTTCATCATATAGTTCAAAGTCAGCTATGTAAGCTCTTGCCCCTCCTAACATTACTGCATTCATCTTCCATATTTTTTGCCACATATCAATCACGACTTTAGGCATTTGATCAGGATTGGATGTAAATTTTGCATAAGTTTGTGCTGGAATAGTAAGAGTCAAAAACTCTTTATCTATATTCTCAAAAGAAGTAACTTCTTCTCCAAGAAAGTAAGTATATTCCCCGGTAGCATCGCTCTCATAATTTGTATAAACTGCAAAAATTTTTTCCGGAGTTTTTCTATTTAGGATTTTGTCTTGTAACTTGTCTGCAAAAAATCTTTGCATTGTTACCCCTATTTTTGCAGTATCAGCGTTCATTTCTGCTGTGTTTGAGGTACGAGCTGTAATACCAACTAATTTAATTTCTGATAATTGTATAATTACTTTATTCATTTTATAGCCTCTTAATTAACTTAGTGGATGTTAAGGGTGAAGATGTTTGGTGTGTTTGGAAAGATATTAATACTAGCCAAGTTTACCTTGTAGAAAGCTCTGTGAATTTAGCTGTATTTATAAATTTATCGAAAATTTTTGATTGGTGGAGCCAGAGGGAATCGAACCCTCACCTCTTGAATGCCATTCAAGCACTCTACCAACTGAGCTATGACCCCGATATAGTCAATTGATTTGGACTCGCCTACATCGTTACTCGTCGTTCTCCTATGTTATAGGCTTCACTGCTCGTTCCTTGTATGCAAATCCCACTGAATTGACTATAACAAATTAATTTCCTTATACTATAATAATCAAATTAAATCTATAATATTTTTTTATAAAATTAAATCTTTATTTTGTTAACAGTGTCATAGCATCTCTAGAAGAAATTATATTATCTACTAATCCAAATTTTTTTGCTTCTTCCGGTGACATGAAATTATCGCGTTCCATACTTTTTTCGATATGTTTTAACTCTTGTCCGGTATGTTTACTGTACAATTCGTTAAGTAACCTTTTGATTTTTAGGGTTTCTTGAGCGTGGATTTCTATATCGGTAGCTTGTCCTTTATAACCTCCTGACGGTTGATGTATCATAATACGGCTGTGAGGTAAACTATAACGCATTCCCTTCTCGCCCCCGCAAAGTAAAAGTGAACCCATAGAACAAGCTTGACCTATGCATAATGTAGCTACTTTAGGCTTTATATATTGCATTGTGTCATAAATCGCAAGACCTGCGGTTACAACTCCTCCAGGGGAATTGATATACATATATATATCTTTTTTAGGATTTTCTGCTTCAAGAAACAATAATTGTGCAACGATTAAGTTTGCCATATGATCTTCAACAGTGCTACATACAAAGATTATACGCTCTTTTAACAATCTTGAATATATATCATAAGCACGCTCACCGCGTGATGTTTGTTCAATTACTATCGGTACGTACGACATTAATATTTTCTCCTGAAAATTGATTGATTAAATTAAAAGCATTTCAATGTCATTCCCGCAGAAGCGGGAATGACATAAATAAGCCATGCAACAAAGCTAAAGCTGGTCACGGTATGACAAATTGGACAAAAAAGCTTTTACTTCTTATCTTCTAAAGCATTAGCAAGTATATCTCCCATATTGGTAGTGTTATCGCTAGACCCGTATTCTTTGAGAGCTTTTTGACGTTCTGCTATTTTATGAGCTTTTACCGATAATAAAATTCTACCGGTCGATTTCTCAATAGAAGAAACTTTAGCTTCTATTTCTTCGTCTACTTTAAACATTTCAGGTTTCTGCTCGTCTTTTTCATCCGATAGTTCAGTTCTTTTAATAACACCTGGTACTTTATTGTTTAATAGTACTTCGAGTCCATCATCTTTAACTTCTGTTATAAGGGCTTTAACTATTGTGCCTTTTTTATATTCGTCACTGATTTCTTGATATGGATTCGGCGATAATTGTTTTATACCTAAACTGACTTGTTCTTTTTCAATATTAATGGTTAAAACTTTGCATTCTATTTCGTCACCTTTTTTATACGATTTTAGAAGTTCTGTTCCCTTATCTTCCCAACTAATATCACCTTCGTGAATCATACCGTCCATATTATTACCGAGTGCAACAAAAATACCGAAATCCGTAATATTTCTAATCGGTGCTTTAATTATAGTACCGACAGGATTATTTTCGGCGAACTTTATCAAAGGATTTTCTTGGCATTGTTTAATACTTAAAGAAACACGATGCTTTTCAGTATCAACCTCTAAAACTACGAATTCTATTTCTTGACCGATAGTTAGCGTTTTTCTAGGATTCTGATTAGATTTTAACCAACTGATTTCACTTGAATGAACAAGTCCCTCAAGTCCGTCTTTTAATTCTATAAATACGCCGTAATCAGCAAAATTTGTAACTTTTCCGATCATTTGTTTACCGACAGGGAATTCTTCTTTAATTTTTTCCCATGGGTTAGAATCAAGTTGTTTTATACCGAGTGATATTCTTTTGGTTTTTTCATCAAACTTAATAACCATTACTTTAACCTTTTGGTTAAATTCTAGCACTTCTGAAGGATGGTTAACTCTACCCCAAGAAATATCGGTTAGATGTAATAAACCGTCAACACTTCCAAGATCAATAAATGCCCCGTAATCAGTAATATTTTTCACGGTTCCTTCTAACACCATTTCTTCTTTAATTTTGGAGAGCATCTCGTCTCTAGCTTCGGAACGTGACTCTTCTAAGATAGCTCTTCTAGAAACTACTATATTACCAAGCTTTTTATCCATGCTTAAAATTTTAAACGGTTGCTTGATATTCATTATAGAAGTAGGATCTTTAATAGGTCTGACGTCCACTTGGCTTCCTGGTAAGAATGCTACTACGCCCGATAAATCTACGGTAAAGCCTCCTTTCACACGACCGAAAATCGTACCGTCGACAAATTCGCCCTTGGAGCACATGATTTCCAGTTGTCCCCATAATTCTTCTTTAACTGCTTTTTCACGGCTCAATATCGTTCTGCCGTTACGTCCTTCAATTTTCTCGATGAAAACTTCAACTACATCCCCAACTTCAGGTAAAGATAAAAATTCAGACTTAGGTATTCTACCTTCGTTTTTTAATCCAACGTCAACAATAATCATATCGTTTTTTATTTCGATTACTTGACCTTTAACTACCGTTTTTTCTTTTATATGGCTTGTATCAACGGTTTCAAGCATCTTAGAAAAATCTTCTTCAAATTCGTGATTAATTGCTGCAAGTTGTGGAACAAATCGTTGTTTTAGTGTTATTGACATATTTTTCTCGTAATATTAGCTAAAGTGCCTAGGCTAATAAGATTTTTTTAAAAGGTTAATAAAATTGGATGCTGCTGCACGACTCGAGAAACCCGCTTGGTGTCATACCGTGGCTTGACCACGGGATCCAGAAAACAACTAAAAACACTAATAAATTTAGTATTTTTAACTGGATCCCGCGATCGAGTCGCGGGATGACAATGGGGGAATTGAGCCATGCAACAACGCCATAAAATAACTTAGCACTTTTTTCAAGTTATTTCATTCTTTGAATATAATGTATTATTTCTTCTACGACTTCTATAGCTGAAAGCTCTGAAGTGTCGATAATTAAAGCATCTGAAGCCGGTAGTAACGGTGCCGTTTCCCGCTCTTTATCTCTTTTATCTCGCAATATTATTTGCTGTAAAATCTCATCGAGTATACATGCTTTTCCTTTTGCTTGCAACTGCTTATATCGCCTTTCAGCCCTAATTTGAGGATTTGCAGTGATAAAAATCTTTAAATCGGCATTAGGTGCAACAACGGTTCCTATATCCCTACCCTCCATAATAATTCTTGGCGTTGTTTTTACTAGATTAATCAGATATTCGTTTAGATTATTTCTAACTTCACTTATTACGGCAATTTGCGATGCTATATCTCCTATATTCTCATTCTCTAAATCAAGGTTAGACCTATTCAGCTCTACTTCTAGAGGTAATTTATACGTCGATCCGGTACTCGCATCTACGCGATCGCTTATGTACGCTGCGGTGCAAGGTGAAGTGTCTCCTTTAAATCCCTCTCTAAATCCTCGTTTGGAAAGAGGTCTAGTATTATCAAGTTTTAATTCTTTAGATAAAGTAATTACTGCATCTGTATCGGTGACATTTATTTTTTGACTAATACAGTCAAAAGCAAGCTGCCTATAAACAATACTTGACTGAAAATATTTAAGAGAAAATTTCTTGGCCAGTATTAAACCGATAGTCCCTTTACCTGAAGCAGCAGGACCGTCAAGAGAAATAGTAAAATTTTGAGAAATATCAAAGGCTTTAGTTTTTAAATTCACCATAAAATTATAGATTAAATAATAAAATATTATAAATAGTGTAAATAAAGCTTGAAATCTAGTACATTATGCAATAAATATAGAATTTAAAATTATAAATCCCAACTATAGATAAAATTTTGTAAGCAAAATCTTATCTATAATTTGCGTTATAAGGGTGATTAGCTCAGTTGGTTAGAGCATTACGTTGACATCGTAAAGGTCGGTGGTTCGAGTCCACTATCACCCACCATTCTTTATTTTGTTGTTATTCTGCACTATCACTTTGTTCTTGATTCTCTCCTAATAAATTAGTGTCCTTCTTCTCTTCCTCTGGTAAAAAAGTATCATTACAACTATTAGAATTTTCATTATATCGCTTATAAATATAACCTATTAAACTTATCAATGCAGCCCCTCCTATAATGAACCCTACAAAATCTAAGAGTAATGAATTATTATCTGAAGTACCATCGCCAATAGCAGAATTAGAAAGACTAAGAGTATCGCCTTGAGCAAAGTTATTAGGTAAATTTAGCTCATTAGTACTATATGTCACATCTTCTGTCCATGTTGGGTTATTACTAGAGAAATCTTCTAATAAACATTTTAAGTTTTTAGACTTACCTTTATTTATTAACATTTCCCAATTTTTTTCTAGCTCATTCCAATTTCTACTTTCTTTTATTATTATGTTAGTTTTTTCTATTACCGGTGGCTTAATAAGATTAAGCTTGTTTAATAATTTATATAGGTTTTTAGCTTCTTGCTGCATTTTTGTTAACTTCTCGCTATTTTTAGGCTTATACAATTCGGCCTAGCAAAATCGTTATCATATTGTGGTATTTCTATTATATTTCTATCTTCTGCTGGTTCTACACTGCTGCAATTATTTCAAGGTCTGCAACGCTGATTATTGGAGAATGAGGAAAAAAATCGAGCTTTTTGAGCGTTGGTTCTTCTTCTAAAATTTTATCTTTAGTTTTTGTACATACTTTAGGATTTAAAAGCTTATAATTTAATGCTTCATTATTGTTGATTTGGTCAACGAGCTTATAAAGCTGAGGATTTTTTTCAACTATTATGGAAAAATCTAATAGATTATTAAGCTGTCTAGCTTCGTCAATTAAAATTGCTTTTTCTTGAGGAGTTAAGTCATTTAAATGAATTTTAGGGTTAGATTTTAAATAATCTATAACTGCATCAATTTGTTCAGAAGATAGCTTTTTATTAATAGGATGTTTATACGCCCCTAAAAGCTTATTAATTTGTAATGCAAGATTCACCGCCACTGCATTATTATATTTTACTAGCTTCCAATTTATAGGAAAAGCTGGAAACTCAACTCTACCTACTGCTGGTGTATCATAATTAAAAAGCTTGACAGAGTTTAATATTTGATTGTTATCTACAACATTATTAAGAATTGCTGCTAGGGTATTTGAGGAAAAAACCTGAGTGACCGCAAAAATATCAGGTGCTCGATCTTCAAAATAGTTTGTTTTTGTGTCTATATAATCTTCATATTCTCTAGAGTTTTGTATATGAGTATTTTTATATTTTTAGTCATGAAATTCCTATATTATTTGAGCTTATATATTATTAAATAGCTGAACTCATAGGCTATTGTCTAGAAAAAAAATTTAATTAATAATATTTAATTCAATTTAAATATAAGGATTTAAAATGTAGATTAGTAAAAACTAATGTTATGACTGATTTGATTAATAGTTGATATAGATACGAATACAATTTATAAATTCTTTTGATGGCAGTGGTTAGCAGATCTTACACTATAGTAAATTAGCAATGCTAATTTACTTAATATACAGCATAATCCATTAAGCTATTGCCAAACTATAACTTACTGCTTCAAAAAAATCTGTAAAATTATCGGCAGTTTTACGAATATAATTTTTTATCCTAAACCAATGATGCTCTATTGGATTTAGATCGGGACTATAGGTGGGTAATAATAAAATACTAGCTCCCACGGATTTTATTAACTCTTCTATCTTTTTACTTTTATGAAAGTTAATATTGTCCATTATTACCACTTGCCCTTGCTTTAATTCTTTTATCAAAAACTCTCTTACATAAGTTTCAAATAGCTCACTATTACAACTTCCTTCAAAAACTAAAGGGGCAATAATATCCTTATTACAGAGGGCAGCTATCATAGAAACCCTTCTTTTATGTTGAAATATTTTCTTACCGTAACATCTTGATCCTTTTTGACTCCACCCCTTTATAGGACATGCATTATCCTCTATGCCAGATTCGTCTAAATATACTAAATCTTTTCGTGGTATATCTTTTATTTTCTCTATAAATTCGAACCTGGCATTCTCATCTCTCTTGGGATGAATAAAAGTTTTTTTTATATGTGTAACCCAATTTTTGAATATATCTCCAAATAGTAGTAGGTGCATATTTGCCCGATACTTTCGCAAGCTCTTTTAAGCTCTTATCTTTATTATTATCGATAAACTCTTTAAATTCCTTTATGTCGCTTATCTTAATATTGTGACCTTTTTGATAATTCTCCTTAGGTTTTATATCACCAGTCTCTTTTTTAATATCTATCCACTTATGCAAAGTCTGCCGTGAGATATTAAGTAATTTTTTAACCTTAGTTATACTTAATCCCTCCTCTATTAGCTTTAAGGCTCTTATTCTTAGTGCGTATGGATATGGCTTACTCATTGCTAGTAATAAATTTTATTTACTTATAGCTTATTACTTTTAGTTATAATGTCAATAGCTTAATAGATTATGCTGTACAATAATTATTTTATTAATTTAGCCCCCTGTCTTAATTCTTAATAAAAACTAATGCACTATCGGACGAATGCTCGGTATTAAATTCATATCCTAAATATGAGAAATCTTTAAGTAGTTTAGGTGAATCAATTAGATTATTGGCGATAACATTAACCATGTTTCCACGGGCTTTTTTAGCATTTATCCCGATTGTTGATAATTTCCCGTCTCTATTTTCTTTAAAGTGAACGTTAACTAATTGATATTTAAGTTTATTTGTATTTATTACAGATGAATATTTTTGTGATGCTAAATTCAGTAAATATTTATTTTCATGCTCAGCAAGAACGTTATTAATATAATTTGTGATTTCATCTTGCCAAAAGCTTGTTAAATTTATTTCATTTAGCTTTGTTGCCATTTCTAATCTATATGGCTTAATAGCATCTAGCGATTTTAAAACTCCGTAAAGTCCTGATATAATAAGCAAATGTGATTGTAGGAAATTTAGTTCATGATTAGTTAGTTTTTCTACATGTATATTATTAAAAACATCTCCTGCATAAGCAAAAATAGCTGCTTTACTATCTTGAGCATCAAAATCCTTAAATCTTTCTTTATTTATAAATGCAAGTTTTGCACTTATATTCATTATTTCCGATAATTGATTCTCAGAATAGTCTTGGAGTATAGAAAGTAACTGATTAGTTAGTGTAGGGAACATAGGAGTCGTTAGCTCTGTCTTAAGAGCTAACGACTCAAAATTAAGAGTTTTAGCGGAAGAAACAATAACAAGCATTTCTATCTAACCGGCGTACTCGGAAGAGATGAAGTAGTGTTAGCGATATTTCTATTAGTATTATCGATTGTTTTCATAATTGCATAGCTTGGATCGCTGTCAAGATTCACTACTTCTTTTGATTTCGTGGTTTTACCGGCACAGCCAACTAAAGCTATAGAAGCAAATAAAATTATTAAATATCTTATCATAAGTATCCTATTTTAATTTTATACTTAAGATAGTTGCCTATTATTATAATGTCAAGTAAGAGAAAAATTTTATTATCCTATAACCTCTAAGTAATAATCTAAGGATTCTTCATAAGATTTTAAAGCCAATTCAGCATAATTTAAATTAGGTGCATCCTCTGTTTTTGTCGATAAAGGTTTAGCCTCATCCTGACATGTATTATCAACAACTATTTTGTTCTTTAAATAATATTCTAAAGTTTCCTCATATTCCCATCTAGCTAGAGGTTGATCATTGGATCTTCTTTCTAAAATATCTTCTAAATATATCATTATTGTTGATAATTTTTCATTTAGCAACTTATTGTATAATTCTTGAAAACAAGGGTAATATTCATTCTTTTTAGATACTAGAGCATGATGGATTTACTATCATTTAAGTAATTATATAATTCTTGAAAAAAAGAATTATATTTTCCATTTTCTACAATCTCATGACACATAATAGTGTTTATATCGAGTGCTTGAATAACAAGCTTCCCATCTACCGATAATATTTTTTTTAAAAAGTTCTAAATCTTGAATATGAAGAGCCATGGAAAAAATATTATTATGTACTACCATATTTTTTATTATTTTCCACTTCTCTACAGTACTATATTTAGACCATTCCATAACTTATTTACTCCTTAAATAAATTTTTAGGCATTCGGTAATAAAGCGTACTATAAAATTCCTTGCTTTCAGGGAATTTGCGTTTGCGTATGAGAAATTACCGAAATTTCTGATTTCGATACGTTCTTGTTCTTTAAGAGACTGACTTAAATAATCTAAAATTAAATCTACTGAATCTTTAACATCTTCTTTAGAAAGATAATTCAGCTCATTATGTATTTTATCTATTAAATAATTCTTAGTAACCATTATTAAAAAATCGCTTTGATTCCGTTAAAACTATTTTTAAAAAAGCTAGGTGCTATACTATCAAAATCTTCAAGTATTATGTCCATTAATTTTGGTTTTGGTTTTAATTGATAATCTTTTACAGTTAGATTAACATTAATTTTCTTAACTTCCTGTAACCATTTTAATGCTGTATCTTCCGAGCCTATAGCATCCACAAGCTTTAACTTTAAAGCCTGACGACCTGAATATACACGTCCATCTGCGAGTTTTTTTACTTCTTCTATAGGAAAATTACGCCTCTCTGAAACAAGTTCAAGGAAAAAATTATAAGTATCTTCTATATTTTCCATAATTGCTACCCGCACTGCTTCCGTCAGTTTTTCGGTAGGATTTGGAACAGCTTTTAATTCACCTGATTTAAAATTATTAAACTTAATTCCTAATTTTTGAGCAAGCTCTGTTACCTCAGCTGTTTGCAATATTACACCGATTGAACCCGTAATAGTTCCGTTATGGCTAACAATATAATCACCTCCGAGAGAAATTAAATAACCGCCGCTTGCAGCCATTGTTCCCATAACGATTACTACCGGTTTTTTTGCAGATATTTTACGTAAGATATTATAAATTTTCTCAGAGCCGACTACTGTACCGCCGGGAGAATTTACGTTAACTATTAACGCTTTAATATGAGAATCATCGATTATTTTTTTGAGCTTCTTGTCACGCTTTTCATCCTCAAGAATTATCTCGTCTATTAATACGGAAGCTATATAATCCTCATTACTATTAATAAGTAAAACCTCTTTTGGAGCAAAATCTTTACCTACTAGTAATAATACGATAGCAATCAAAATAATAGCCGCTAGCTTCCAAATTAACAAACGGTATTTTATTTGTCTTCTTTCAATCAAATAATCAGGCGTTATACTCATGATTCTTTATGTTTTTAATTAGTACAATCAACGAGTCCTGCAACATGCCGGTTATAAACCATTCTTAGGACGTTCAGGACTCTTCATCATCTCAAAAAATTCACCGTTAGTTTTAGTGTTTTCAAGTTTTTTGAGTAAAAATTCTATTGCTTCACTGCTACCCATTGGATCGATAATACGACGAAGAACCCACATTTTATTTAATATTATTTTACCAACTAATAGCTCTTCTTTTCTAGTGCCTGATCTAGTTATATCAATTGCCGGATAAATACGCTTATCGGCAATCTTACGATCTAAAACTATCTCGGAATTACCTGTACCTTTGAATTCTTCAAAAATTACTTCATCCATACGAGAACCTGTTTCAATTAAAGCCGTACCGATTATAGTAAGCGAGCCGCCGTTTTCAATATTTCTTGCTGCTCCGAAAAATCTTTTTGGTCTTTGTAGTGCATTAGCATCAACGCCGCCCGTTAATACTTTTCCTGATGACGGCACTACGGTATTATAAGCACGAGCTAAACGTGTTATCGCATCTACTAAAATTACCACGTCTTTTTTATGTTCTACTAAACGCTTTGCTTTTTCAATAACCATTTCCGCAAGCTGTACGTGTCTGCTTGCAGGTTCATCGAAAGTAGAGCTAACAACCTCCCCACGCACGGAACGTTGCATATCGGTTACTTCTTCAGGTCTTTCGTCTATTAGCAGTACTATTAAAAATACTTCCGGATTATTGGTAGTAATAGCGTGTGCGATATTTTGTAGTAACACTGTTTTACCTGTACGAGGCGGTGCTACTATTAATGCACGCTGCCCTTTACCCATAGGTGCGACGAGTTCAATAACTCGTGTACTAAAATCCTTACTATCTTTATCATTATTTTCAAGCTCTAATCCTAATTTTTCATCAGGATATAAGGGAGTTAAATTATCAAAATGAACACGATGATAAGCTTTAGACGGATCTTCAAAATTTACTCTATTTACTTTCAGTAAAGCAAAATAACGTTCTCCGGCTTTTGGGGCTCTGATCTGACCTTCTACCGTATCACCGGTACGCAGACCAAAACGACGAATCTGACTAGGAGCAATATAAATATCATCAGGACCTGCTAAATAGTTTACTTCCGGCGAACGTAAAAAACCAAATCCGTCAGGTAATACCTCAAGTACCCCTTCTCCAACTATTAAACCTCCCTGCTCTACGGATTTTTTTAAAATTGCAAAAACTAATTCTTGTTTAAGTAATGAATTAATGTTTTCAATTTTCAATTCCTCTGCTTGAGCTTGTAGTTCTTCCGGTAATTTGCGTTTTAATTGTTTTAAATTAATAATACTACCGTTCTCTGCAAGATTATTATGATTGTTATGGGATTCGGAATTGTTAAGTTCTTCTGTGGATTCTTTATTAGTTGTGTTCATTATTTTATTATTAATAGATTATATTGAAAGAGTTGAGTTAGCAAAACTTTAATTACCTTAATTAAAGGAAGTAATATACTTATTTAAATCAGGAATCAAATTAGATTTTTAGAAAATTTTATTTATTCTTGCGGTTTGAAGAATTATTTATTTTGTTAGCTTTAAAAGCTGTTTTATGTATGTAAGAGCATATTAACAATGTAACAGCCTGTTGTCAAGTTATTTGAACATATAGGTTATTTTTATGGTTACCGAATTGTCATCAACTATAGAATTAAATAGTTGATGACATCGCACCAAATTCTTAATAATAAAATTATTCTATAAATCCTTTGATTTTAACAATAACACATTTGTATTAAGTAACGGAGTGCATACGTTTTTAACTTCATTTAATAATGCTGCATTGCTTATTTCTTGATTTAATTCACTACGTACTGCATTGAATATTTCTCTTAAACTTTTCTCTTCTGCCATATATTTGAAAATATATTTAGTACTTCTAAATATTGACATTGAGATATTAACATTATTTAACACCCCATTATTAATAGTAAAATTAATAGCACTATTTACTGCTGAAGGATTAGACTCCAAATGCTCATGAATTTGTTTAGCAAAATTAGCTATATTATGAAAATAAGGTATATTATCAAGATCATCAAGCGAGGCTACACTATCTTTTTGGTTTGATACGTAAAATGAATGTTTAATAATATTACCGGTAAGTATTTCAGAAATTGCTTCTCTAGTTACTTTATCCATCTTTTTAACTTTTTGTAGCAGTGAAAAATCTTTTATATAATTTTCCGGTCTTAATAAAATTTTCTCTAAAGGATCAAGATAATCAACAAAATTTAAGTCTGCCTTCTCTACAAACTCATATAACTCAGGAACAGAATATGCCCTATCCTGTTTGTGCAGAAACATATCATAAACTCCAACATCACCGAAATTTTGATAATCCGAAAATAACTCCCAACCTCTTTTATACCAGTTAGTAGCAGGCAGATTATCTAGAATTAATTTCCCGTTCATTACTTCTTCAACACGGCTTTTAGTATCTTTATTTATCATTTTCATTAAATCCTGAATTTGATAAACACCGGTACGTCCGTATTTAGCATATACCATTAAACCCATACCGCCGGTTGGCTTCAAAGAATCTTTTAGATTTTTTAAACCTTCATCGGGATTTGCTAAATGATGAAGTACCCCGGTACAATTTATATAATCAAATTTTCCAAGTGTTAGATTAGGTATATTTAATATAGAATCATTAATCCATTTAATATTTTTAAGACCTCGTACCTCTGCACGTTTTTGCGCGACTGCCATGCTAGGCTTACTAAAATCTAGATATATTATTTCGGCATTTTTATCTTTTAATTGCTCAGCAAGGTAAATAGTTGAATCACCTGTGCCGCCGCCGGCTATTAGGCATCTAAACCCATTATTAAAATTTTCTTTTCCTTTATATAGAAAATGGTTTAATTCTCCTAGAAATTCACCGCAAATAGCAAGCAAACGTTCTTTTTCTTGATTTGGATCTCTGAAAGGATAAGGATAATCTTGATAATGCTCTTGTACTTCCGCTAAGTCTTTAGAAGTTTTTGTTTTCTTTAAATCATTCATAAGTTATTATTATATACTCGTCTATCTACTCTTTTAGAAGTATATCTTTTATAATTAACTGAATAGTATAATTATCTTGCCAATTATTTGTTTTTAACGTTCCTATTGCCGAAATATTCTTTGCTTTAGGGCTTAATAGAACCTCTTCAAATGAAGTACCTACCGAATTAAATGCAATAGCAGACAAGGCTTTATTACCAAAGCCTCGCTTATTTGGAACAAGCATACATTTAATATGCTTACTTCCAACGATATCCGCTTTTAATACAAATAAATCATCAAATTTAAATATCGGCTCATGATTTCCTTGACCGAAAGGCTCTAAAGTGTTTAATTCCTCCATTAAAGGGAAATTCACACTATTAACCGTTAAATCAATATCATATTCCGCATGCTTATAATTTTCTAGTTTATTTATACTAATCCTAAAAGCATTATTAAAAAAATTCTGTAATTCTTGTAATTTTTCAGCAGTAACGGTAAAACCTGCTGCCATAGCATGACCTCCGCCTGCTATTAACAAATCTTTGCTTTTAGCATTGATAATTTCAGCACCGAAATCAATACCTAAAATAGAGCGACACGAAGCTTTGCCGATACCGTTATTCAAAGCTATAACCGCCACCGGCTTATCAAATTTTTCTTTGAGTCTTCCTGCAACGATTCCTATAACTCCGGGATGCCAACCTTCCTTAACAATGAATAATAAATTACTATCTTGCTGTGTCACAGCAATTTCCATCGCTTCTTCTATCATTAATAGCTCAATTACTTTACGCTCATTATTATGCTTTTCAAGCTCCAGTGCTAATTTGTTTGCTTCATTAATGCAGCTAGTAGACAATAGATTAGCACCTAAACTTGACTTCCCTACTCTACCGCCTGCATTGATACGTGGACCCAAAACAAAACCTAAATGATAACATTTCGGTATTTCATTAAGCCCTGCCATATCGTATAATGTTTTAATCCCTATATTTTGTCTTTGTTGCATTACCTTTAAACCGCTCGCTACAAATGCACGATTTAAGCCTGTTAATTTCATCATATCGCAAACAGTACCAAGAGCTACCAAATCTAGATATTTTATTAAATTAGGCTGAGGAATTTTTATAAAATAATTTTGCTTCTTTAAGTTCGATAATATGGCAGTTGCCAATAAGAAAGCAACTCCTACGGCTGCCAAATGTTTATATTCACTTTTTTCATCAATACGGTTTGGGTTCACTATAGCAACCGCTTCAGGCAATATTTCCATAGCTATATGATGATCAATGACTATAACATCAAGCTGAGCGTCTTTTGCATATTTCAAAGCCTCATGAGCCATAGCACCGCAATCGACCGTAATTAATAATTCAGTTCCGTTATCTTTAATTTTTTGCATAGCAAAAGGAGTCGGACCGTATCCTTCAGCTATACGGTCGGGAACATAAATATCACATATTATGTTTAAATCCCTGAAAACATTTTTAAGTAAAGCGGCTGAAGTAGCCCCGTCTACATCATAATCGGCAAAAATACATATTTTTTGGTTATTTAAAATAGCTTTAACAGTTCTATCTACTGCTTTATCCATATCAAGTAAATGAAAAGGATCAGGTAGTAAATTTTTGATTTTCGGTACTAAAAAATTCTCTACTTCTTTTAAATTATTTACTTTTAATGATACTATTCTAGCAAGTAAATCACTAATTTTAAAACTTCGACATAATTCTGTAACTATATCCTCGTTAATTAGTTTTTGTTGCCATATTTGACCGTTTATAGATGTTTGTGGTTTCATTTGTTTATTTTTCTCGCAATGACGTATATATTTTTCGTAAATTGAAGAGTTGGTATACGAAGCTCAATTTGGAAAAGAGCAAGGCGTTTTGAAGCTTTTAACCTCAGCGTACATACTAGTACGTGAGGATTAAAAGCAAAAAACAACGACGCTAATTTTTCAAATTCAGCGAGTATACACCTATATCTCCGAAAGTTTCTTAGCCTCATCATCTGCAATTAAAGCTTCAACAAATTCATCTAATTGCCCGTTCTTAACTACTTCCTCTATCTTATAAAGTGTTAGGTTTATTCGGTGATCCGATACTCGTCCTTGTGGGAAATTATAAGTACGAATACGCTCAGAACGGTCTCCCGAACCTACCTGCCCTCGCCTACTATCGGCTCTTTCTTGGTCCTTTTTACGTCGTTCTTCTTCATAAACTCTAGCCCGCAAAATCTTTAATGCTTTAGCTTTGTTTTTATGCTGTGATTTTTCATCTTGCAGAGCTACTACAATACCGGTAGGTATATGAGTTATTCGGACGGCAGAGTCGGTAGTATTAACGTGCTGCCCACCAGCCCCCGAAGCTCTATAAGTATCGATTCTTAAGTCTTTATCTTCAATCTTAATATCAACCTCCTCAGCCTCAGGAAGTACTGCAACAGTCGCTGCAGAAGTGTGAATACGTCCATTCGATTCAGTTTCAGGTATTCGTTGCACTCTATGAACGCCTGACTCAAATTTGAGCTTCGAGAATACATCTTTGCCTTTTATTGACGCCGATGCTTCTTTATAACCGCCTATTCCTGTATCGGAAATCGCTAATATCTCAAAACGCCATCTTTTTAACTCTGCATATCTTTGATACATATTAAAAAGTACGGCAGCAAAAAGTGCGGCTTCTTCTCCGCCGCTTCCTGCTCTAACTTCAATAATAGCACTTTTACTATCTGCCTCGTCTTTCGGTAATAAAGAAATTTTTACTGCTCGCTCAAGTTTTGGTAACGAATTTTCAAGAGTGTGGATTTCGTCTTCAATCATTTCTAAAGTGGCATTATCAAGTCCCACTTCTAACTTAAAATTATTTGCTTCTTCAAGTTCAGATTTAGCTTTATTATATTCTTTAATTTTTGCTACAACCTCTTCAAGTTCTGCGTATTCTTTAGATGCTTTAACAAATTCATTTCCAACTACACCTGAGGATAGTTTTTTACTTAGATCTTCGTATTTATCTAAAATTTTTGTTAAATTATCTGAAAAACTCATATTATTTGTGATTTGTTTTTATTATTGTCATACCGCGACTTGATCGCGGTATCCAGGAAATAACTTATAATAATAAATTATTGACATATTTTTGTAGATAAATACCGCGATCAAGTCGCGGTATGACAAAGGCATATTACAACAGCATCAAAGCAGGACTCTCTATAAATTTCTTAAATGCTGCTAAAAATTCAGCACCGACTGCCCCATCTACCACTCGGTGATCGGCAGAAAGAGTTACATCCATAATTGTAGCTATACTTATTTGATCATTCTTGACTATAGCACGTTTTGAACTACTACCGACGCCCATTATACAACTTTGCGGCGGGTTAATTATAGCATTGAAATTCTTAATACCATACATACCAAGGTTAGAAATAGTAAACCCTCCACCTTGAAACTCTTCAGGAGTTAATTTATTATCTTTTGCTTTCTTTATTAATTCTTTCATTTCACGTGATAGCTCTATAATATTTTTTTGATTAGCATTTTTAACTATCGGCGTAACAAGCCCATTCTCAATTGCTACCGCTACTGAAACGTCAACATTATTGTAATATCTAATCGCATCTTCTCCCCAACTAGCATTAGCACTTGGTACTTCTTGCAGCGCCTTGGCTACTGCTAAAATAATAAAATCGTTAACTGATATTCTTGATGATTTATCTTCTGCAAAAGATTTATTGATATCTTCTCTCATATCTAACAATTTATCGACATTACATTCTATAGATAAATAAAAATGTGGAACTGTTTGTTTAGATTCAAGCAGACGCTTGGCTATAATCTTGCGGATGTTATTATGCGGTGCTAAACGATATTCTTCAGGATTTCTACTCACTATTTTGTTATGAACAGTGCTAGGAGTATATGATAAGATATCTTGTTTGACTATTCTACCGTGCGGTCCGCTACCTTTTACGCTCTCAAGTTTAATATTCCCCATTTTTGCTAAGCGTTTTGCCAGTGGTGAGGCGAATATTTTACTTTTTGCATGATTTGTAACTGCTACCTGCTGTTCTGTATTAGATTGCACAGCTATATTCTCGGAGGATTTTGGAAGATTAGCATCTGCTTTCGGTGATAGTGATACACTATTATTTTTTGCAATAAACGCATCAATATCGGCTATATCTGCTCCCTCTTCGCTTAACACCGCAATTAAAGAGTTAACAGGTACATTTTGACTATTTTGTGGGATAACTATTTTGGCAAGTATCCCCTCGTCTACCGCCTCTACTTCCATCGTTGCTTTATCGGTTTCAATTTCGGCAATTACTTCCCCAGGATTAACTTTATCCCCTTCTTTTTTTAACCACCTAGCTAGATTTCCTTCAGTCATAGTTGGAGATAAAGCAGGCATTAAAATTTTAATCGGCATAACTTATTAAATTTGATGTTTTATTGTTGTTTTTGGTTGTAGTAGGTCATTATCCACTTTCTATGTCATTCCCGCGAGGCGTTGTTGCGTGGATATAAAACGCACTCAGTGTCATACCGTGGCTTGACCACGGTATCCAAAAAACAACTAAAAATACTATAATATTAGTATTTTTAACTGGATCCTGCGATCAAGTTAGCTAGGATGACAGGGGTGGAATCGATCCACGCAACAATGCCACGCAGGAATGACATAAAAACAAAGAAAAAAGCTATTGTATCTTAATATCAGGGCTAACTATCATTATCATCTGCTTACCTTCCATTTTAGCATGCTGATCGATTTTAACGAGTCCTTCCAATGCTACTTCTATACGTTTAAACAGTTCTTGACCGACCTCTTTATGAAGAATCTCTCGCCCCTTAAACCATAAAGAAATTTTTACTTTATCTCCGTCTTTTAAAAATTCTTTTATTTTTCTTAGCTTAGTTTCAAAATCACCTATACTAATATTAGGTTTAAATTTCATTTCTTTAAGTACAACGATTTTTTGTTTTTTGCGTGCCTCATGCAAACGCTTTTTGCTTTCATACTTAAACTTACCGAAATCTAGAATTTTACAGACAGGGGGTGCAGCATTCGGTGATATCTCGACTAAGTCAAGACCGACTCTTTCCGCCATATCTAATGCTTCTCTAATATTTACGACGCCGTGCATTTCACCGTTTTCGCCTACTAAACGAACTTCTCTAGCTCTGATTTCTCTATTAGCCTTAGGAAAATTATTTTTAGAAATAAAATTTCTCCGTATTATGTTTATAAATAAATATACATTGCATTTAACTTATTTTATTTAAAATTACAAGTAAATAAAATATTTTATCTTTAATTTTATTTAGAAAGTTTTAAAAAAAATTGAAACTACGAGGCAAATTCCAAATATTAATAAACAGATTCGTGTTAATTTAGCGATTCTTTCCTGCGTTTTCAAGTTTTTTAGATCTATAGCATGTTTATGAGCTTGCTCTTTTTGTGCCATATTCATTAATTCCTGTAAAGTACCGGGATAAATATTCTCATACTCACTGATTAAATCAATTGGCGGTAATATATGTTCAAATTTTTTACGGTAAAAATTATTATCAGGCTCATTGACACTAAAAGTCTTAGCATAACCTTTATTTAATCTATTATTTTTGGTAAAAAAACGTTTAGTCTCTTTCATATCTCTTTTTTATTTTTTGAAATGTATATAATATATTACTTTCAACTATTTTAAAATAATCAATTAATTGCGTTTCTTTTTTTGCTGTTGTTTGGAACTTTTCATATTTACTATATTCTTTAGCTCTGCATATACTAGTTTTATAAAATCTTTTTCAGGTATTAGCGGTTCGCCTCTAAAATTTATAGCATTATTAAACTTATTGCAACAGGTTATAAAATTTTTATCGCATCCGGCAGTAATTTTTACTTCCTCGGCATCTTTAGCATAATCCGGTATAATATCCTCTAATATAATCAAATCACCGAAATTACTTAGAACTTTACTGCTAAAACGATTCTCGCCGAATATAATTTGACCGCCGTTATAATAGCCGTTTTCTTTATCTAAATCTAGTATTCTTAAACTTTCCTTGAGTATTTCTTTAACCTTATATATGCCACTATATAAAGCTTTGTCTATTTTGCATTTGCTATCTCCGAAAGCTGCTCTACATGTTTTACTATATCGATTAATTATAGTCTGATTATATTTTACCGTTTCAGGTTTTAAATGCATTTTAAAGTTTAAGTCATATTTTGTATATAAAGTACAATAATATGTAATAAAATGCTCAAAAACACCTTCACTATATAATATTATTTTAACAATAGCATTATTTAAATTCATATCAGGTCTAATGCCGTTTTTCTCAAAAATACCTTCAATGATTATATGATTTTGTGCGGAATCGTTAAATTCCGCTTCTTTTAAATCTAAGCCGGCATTCGGTAAAAAAACTATCTCTTCACTTTTTATAACATGATCGCTATTTGTTAAATTTAATTCCTCCTCACTCACTAGCTTAATTTGAAAACAATAAGCAAAGTTTTCTAGCTTGGTAATTATTTCTTTAATGGCAATACTCATACTACTACCTCCACTAATTCTATATCGGATAACGCTATTGAGCCGTCACTACAATAAGAATACTCAAAACTGTCTATGCTAAATCTAACTGCTACGTCAAAAGTAAAATCAGCAGTTAAAGTTGCATCTTGACCTAAGGGACTTGGTAATGTTATAGCACCGTCATTATAATCTACAATGCCCATAGTTCTTGCGTTATTAATATATAAATCACACTATTTTAACCATATGCGTCAAGTTAAGGAAATAAGAATGAATTGGTAGAATAATAAAGATATTTAAAGCAATAGATTATATAAAAATGGAGGAGGGAAGAGTATAAGTATTAGCATTGGAACGCTAAGGGACTTATACAATAAAAAATATAACAAGACTACCGAATAGAATCAAAGATTTTTTAACAGAAACAGCTAACAGAGTTGCAATTAGCAGCGGCTTTATCAAGAGGAGAAGAAAGCTAACGGGTTGTTCGTTTGTACAAGCATTAGTACTTGGGAATTTGAGTGATGCTGATTGTAGCATAGACAGGATGTGCCAATTATTACATGAAGAATCAGTAATAATAAGTAAACAAGGGTTAGATTTTAGATTTAGTAACTCTGCAGTAGATTTTATGAGGAGTATGTATGAAGAAAGTATAGGTTTATTTGAGAATAGTTTTAAGCTTGATGGCGGGATATTACAGAGATTGAATAATGTTAAGCTTGATAAGTAGTAATATAATGTTGCCTGAGAGCATGGAGAAGTTATATAAGGGTTCTGGGTCTGGATTTAAGCATTGTGGACGCAAAGCAAAANTGTTGCCTGAGAGCATGGAGAAGTTATATAAGGGTTCTGGGTCTGGATTTAAGCATTGTGGACGCAAAGCAAAATCCTTAATCAAGCTACAAACATTATATAATTATTCGACCCAAACAATTAGTAAAATAGATATTCTTGCAGGAATACGCTCAGACCAAGGGTATAAAGATTACTTACAAGATATTAATGCCAATGATTTATTGATAGCCGATTTGGGTTATTTTGTTCCTAAATCTTTTAGTATTTTAAGTGCAAAAGGTGCTTATTTTATCAGTCGTTATAAGGCTGATACTAATATATANCCTAAATCTTTTAGTATTTTAAGTGCAAAAGGTGCTTATTTTATCAGTCGTTATAAGGCTGATACTAATATATACGATAGGGCTGGGACTAAATTAGATTTACTTAAGATATGAGAAAAAGTACCTTTTTGGCAAGAGGATATTTTACTTGGGAAAGCATCATTATTGCCTGTTAGAATTGTTTGTNGAGAAAAAGTACCTTTTTGGCAAGAGGATATTTTACTTGGGAAAGCATCATTATTGCCTGTTAGAATTGTTTGTCATAAACTTACAAAGGAGCAATCTGAAGGTAGAAGAAGAAAAGCCAATGCGCTTGCAAAAACAGGTGGTTATAAATCTTCTCAAANAAAGGAGCAATCTGAAGGTAGAAGAAGAAAAGCCAATGCGCTTGCAAAAACAGGTGGTTATAAATCTTCTCAAAGGAATCAGAATTTACTTGATTGGTCAATATTTATTACTAATATTCCNAAAACAGGTGGTTATAAATCTTCTCAAAGGAATCAGAATTTACTTGATTGGTCAATATTTATTACTAATATTCCTGAAGATAAAATCAGTATTAAGCATATAGCAACAATTTACAGAACAAGGTGGCAAATTGAGTTATTGTTTAAGCTGTATAAAGGTCATTTTAAAATAGAGTTTTTAAAAGGAAAGAGTAATTCATCAAGGGTATTATGTGAGCTTTATGCTAAGTTATGTGGAATTATAATTTTTCATGCTGCATTCAACGGCCTAATAGCAAGAATAAATCAGGAAGTTAGCATAACTAAAGCTTTTCTAGAATTTAAAAGGCGAGTACAGATTTTAACTGTAGCATTAAAGAAATCGATAAATAAATTAAAAAACTTCTTTAAAAGTTTACTACTAGCTTGGGCGAATTTTTGTTTAAAAGATAAATATAGAAAAACAAAAAATTCTACCTTGGCCGCTCTTAAATTTATAAACCTACCCTTAACTTGACGCGTATGCTATTATTAACAGGCTTAGTAATCACTCGTTCGTAGGGAGCAATAGCATCGCTATATATCTTCTTTAACTGAAATTTACTCAAATTATCATCACCTCTAGCAATTATTCCGTTAGTTACTTTATAATCGGCATAATCCCTGAATCTAAAAGCAAAATTACTTCCACGTCTTGCTTTAAAAAAGCTATTAAATTGTTCAAATTCTGTACTACTTAACCTTGCATTTTTTATCAAATATTTTTGACAGCCATAATTGCGATCTAAATGTCTTGCTTCTCTACCGGATTTAGTTATAGCATGAGAAGTAGAAAATTCCGGCTTCCCAACTGCAAAGCTTTCAATAAATTCCGGTATACATATATCATGAAAATTCATAAAATACCTGAGTTGTTATTTAAAAAGAATAAGATCATTTTTAATTAATGAACGAAAATCTTCGTTCATATCTACATCCCATCTTTTTATATCTATATGTATTGATATATCAGAGTCGTCTAGTGCTTCCCTAATTTCAAGCAAAACTTCATCATTAATATCCTCCATAATACAAAGATCAAGATCAGAAAATTTTTTATGATTACCTTTAACTCTTGAGCCATAAGCATAAAATTTATAAGGATATTTGCTTAGTATGGTACGCAATATTAATAAATCTTGTTTATCAAGCTGAATCACTACGTTTCTCCAAATTATTTATAAGCTCATCCATGGCATCAGAAAAATCATCAAAAATGCCAATTACCAATTCTAAATTTTTTTCATTATAAGTATGAACCGTAATATTACGAATCTCTATAAATTTAAACCATATTCTAGGATCAGAAATTAAACCGATAACTGCAGCTTCTCGAAATATTTCTTTCAAAGTATATGGGGACTTACCGCCTTTTTCACAAAAGCGTTTCATCATTTTCCAAGCAACTTCATAACAAAATTCAAAAGCCTGAATACTCCCTGCTTTATTCTGTTCGGTATCCAAATGTTTGCGGAATTCTTCAAATTTATTGCGAGATTTTAATAAACTACTTATATCTAGCCCTGCGATTAAATGCATTTTATACTCCTATTTTTTGCTTTAACAATGTCTGATAATTTATTACCAGTTTTGTACTAACTAAATCTTTACTAGTTTGAAACTCTACTTTATTTGCTTTTATCCCTGCAACATTTTCAAATGAGTGATGCTCTATTTTATCGCTTATTTTACTAGCAAGACTTAGTACCATATTACGGATTCTTAGCATTAGTAAAAATACATATTTCAAATTCCAGCTGCATTATATTTTGTACATTAGTCGATATATTATTAACATTTAATATATTAACAAGTAAGAACGGACATTTCGCATCTTGAACAACGGAAAAATATATTTTATTAATTTTAGTGTTTATTTCATTATCGTTTATAAGTAATTTATACAAACTTAATTGAAAATTATAGATAAAATCATGATACATATATTTCCAACGCTATTATATTTAAAAATTTGCTTTTTTCTTTGACATTAATAATTCGTTTGATTTCAAATTCTCGCTCTTTAAATAAAATACGCATTTTAGTAGTGATATTTTTAATAAATCTTATTCTAAATAAAAAATACCCTTCTGTTATTATATGTCCAAAGCTTATATTTTCTAAAGCAAGAAATTTGCTGTCGCATGGCGGTTTGATTTCAGTATAAGAGGTAATTTTCTCTACCCATCTATCTTCCTCCATACCGTCTCCTGCGATATTTTCTAAAAACTTAATTTGATGCTGAAAATTTTTCACGACTGTTTTTTGCATATTTTTACCTTTTAAATTAAGTAGGGTGTTATCTAGTAGTTTGCCCCATAGTACATGTCATTCCCGCCTTCACGGGAATGACATAAGAGCCCTATTTCCTAAATCTGGATATTCCTGTATGGCAGATATAAGTTTTTCACTTCTTTAGATAAACCGATACAATTCGTAGCTTGACGATCATACATCTCAGCAATATGTAGCATAACCCCGTGTTTTATAGCGTGAGGGATATGCCCTTTATCATAACCGCTTATATATTCTACCGTCAGCTCTTCATTATTTAATGCTTTATTTAAAATTAAAATATTTTGATCAATCATATAATCATCTGACGCTAAATCATTTTCTTGGTCTTTAAATGTTTTCTTTATTTTTATTATTTTTAGTAATGGTTTATATTTTAATAAAAACTCTCTTTTTCCGGAAATATTACAAATAAATTTGATTTGTTTTGAAATAAAATTTAGCTTAGTAAAATTCTCTGCCGCAGTTATGGCGGCATCAATTAATCCGACTATTAAATCATCATCATAATTAGCTTCCACCCGCATATAATTTTTTACCTTCTCTAAACTCCACACTTCTTGCGGAAATATTTTTATGATTTGAAAATTGTTTTTTTTGAACATAGGTAATCCTCGATGTCATGTCCATTTTCTATGTCATTCCCGCTTTCACGGGAATGACATCAGCTATTTACAACAACATTAACTAACCAAAAACCCCAACTTTAATAGCTTCCTGATTCACTACATCTCCCCCTACTCTCTTCACTGCATAAAACTTTACAAAAGGTTTTGCGGTGTAAGGATCACGCATGATATTAATACCGCTTCTATCTACTATTTTATAACCTGTTTTAAAGTCACCTATCGCTATAGCATTTCCTTTTTTATCCATAGTAGGCATGTCGGAACTACAAACTACCGGTACTCCAAATATAGTTTGCTTAAAGGAATCTGATAGCGATTGCTGCCAAATAAAACGCCCTTGATTATCCTTAAGTTTCTGTACTTCCGATAGGGTAATACGGTTCATAAGCAAAGTTGCATTCGCCAAATATTCTTCTTTAAGCGAGTTTATAAAATCAAGCAACCCATCGGCGGTAATTTTATTACCCATCTTAACTTTCTCAATCTTGTCATGTTCAGGCGATAAAATACCTCTAGGTTTTTTTATGCCGTCACCGTTTATAAACGCATTATTTTCCATTTTAACGAAACTATCACGCAATCTTTCACCTAACCAATTTTCGACTCTAATAGTCGCATCATCAAGTAGTGCTTGGCTAGCTTTCGGTTGTGCATATAGCTCATGAACAAAAATACGCTGCTGCTTTAATTTTGCTGCCGGAGTTTCTTCCCTTGCTTCTAACTCACCAATCCAGCCACTGCTAAACTTGCCGTCCTCGCTTATTATATCAAGGGCATTCGTAGAAATCGTTTCAATCAAAGCTAGCCCTCTCATTGGTGATCTGGCATTTATTTCGGTGATAATACTGTTATATAAAGTCTGTAATATTAAAACGCCACCTGCTTCAGTACTGCTATTTAGAGATGATTTTTGCATAAGCCAGGTGGTAATCCCCCCATTCTTAATGGCAATAATGAGTAGAGAGTTAAGTTGCTAAAGCTAATTTTTGTATTGGCGTTATACCGCCGATAGCCATATTTGGTCTTTCGTTATTATAGGACCAAAGCCATTTAGTGGCAAGTTCCTGTGCTTCTTTTATACTATGAAATAAATGCTGGCTCAACCAATCATATCTTACCGTTCTATTATA
>NIPM01000149.1:275817-304045 GCA_002738285.1 Holacanthella duospinosa | reverse complement strand
CTAGGGTTGTAGATGCTAAACTATATACTGATAAAACAGCTCTCACCGCTGCTGACATGCTTAATGATAGAGTGTTACCATGGTATGAGAGTCAGCAAATACCAATTCTTCGTATTCTAACTGATAGAGTGAATATAAGGGTAATATAGAACATCATGCTTTTGAATTGTTCTTAAGCATTGAGGGCATTGAACATACCACTACTAAAGCATATTCTCCTCAAACAAATGGTATGTGTGAACGTTTTAATAAAACTATGACACAAGAATTCTTTGATACAGCTATGCGTAAAAAGATTTATACTGATCTTGATGATCTACAACTAGACCTTGATATTTGGTTAGAATATTATAATAATGAAAGACCTCATTCCGGTAAATATTGCTATGGTAAAACACCTATGCAGACTTTTATGGATAGTAAAAAGTTAGCTGTTGAAAAAAATAATGAAATCTTATATCTTGAATACTTATCTGACAAGCATAACTTGTCAGACATTCAGATATAATTTTTATAGTGCCTGTAAGATTAAATCTTGACTTCTACAAATTATTATTATTTTTTATTGTTTTTATGGACCCCGTGGTCAAGCCCATAATACCGGACAATTTTTATTCTATGTCATTCCCACGGAGGCGGGAATCCAGTACTTTAAAGCTTTTTTGAAAGCTTTATCTTGAAAAAAACTATATAATAAAAAATCTTTAAAATTAAGATTTTTTAGCCTGGATCCCCGCTTTTAGCTAGGATGACATCTAGGGCTTTTTAAAAACTGTCCGGTACTATAGTCAAGCCACGGGGTGACACAGTGGATTTTACCGGTCCACGTAACAAAGTCTACGACTGCTCGCAATGACGATATCTATATTTATTGAGTAATACCTAAAACTTAGGGTAATATTTTAAAATTTTTGATTTAAATAATCATTACCGTATTTCTCAATATAATCATCATATTTACCTTTAAAATCAACAATATTTTTCCTATGGGAAAGAGCAATAATCCTTGTTGCTATGGATTTTGCAAAATCACGGTCATGCGTTACTAATATTACCGTACCCTCAAAATCAATTAGAGATTTTTTAAGAGCTTCTCTTGATTCTATATCAAGATGGTTTGTCGGTTCATCAAGAACCAAAATATTACTTTTTTCTAGCATCATTTTAGCGAGTAATAACCTTGCTCCCTCACTGCCACTTAGACTTAAAATATTTTTATTTACTTCATCACTACGGAATAATACTTGCCCAAGCGTATTTCTAATCATAGTACCCTACGATTTTTTAGAGAGGTTGTTGGCAGTATGGATACAAGGGTTGAAAATTAGTTAACAAAATAGTTCGCATTAGTTTTTTAGCGACGGTAACCGAGTTAAAAAAAGTGGATTTAATATGATCAAAACCATAAGTAAATAGTGAAAATAGTTGTTTTTCAACTGATTTATACTGTTTGATTGGTATGGGTTGAGAGAGTTTTTTATTAAACCGTTTTTTACAATTAAAGCTGCTGCAATAGAAGTTACCACCAATAATTTTTGGAATCTTTCGGGATTTACCAAGTGGCTTTTTTCAATATCAAACCCACCACTTTTCAGGTGTTTGAACAATCTCTCAATTGACCAACGATATTTGTATAAAGCAAAAATATCCATTTCAACCGGAAAAGTAGAGATTAAAACCATTAGCTCGCCTTTATCATTTTTATAGGTAGAAAAAGTAACTTTATGGTGCCATAAAACACCTTTATAACTCTTATACTCCAAGGCTTTTAGGTTTTTAAACATTTCCCTAACTCGTAAAGTTTTTAAACCATTTTCTAGACGAATTTTATAATCACTCTTTGCGGGAATAACAAAATCTACTTTGTTTTCAACTAAAAAATCCAACCAGTCTTTATTCATAAATTCTCGATCAGCAAGTAAATGTTTAATTTTTTTAGCCCCAAAGTTTTGTATAAATTCATGCAAAAATTCTTCCATAAACTCAGAAGAACATCCACCGCCATGTGTTAGACTCTGCCAGTAAATAGGCACTGACATTTTGCCAATAACTATACTTAAAAACAGTATATTGATATCTGATTGTCCGAATTGCCAATTTGTCCGATCCATTACAACTATATAACTTCCTTCGCCAAACAGGTTTAAAATACATTTTGCAACCTGTAAATAGTTGAAGGTAAATTCTCTAAAAAAACGGTATACTCTATGTATTTTTGACGATGCCTTGCTATTGCCGGATATCCCAAGCGATAAGCCTTTAAGATAGATGGAGCCGCCAGTCATTAGACTGATTATCATCGAGGATAAACATTTTAATCTTGATTTATTACCGCCTATGTGTAAAATCAGTGCCTGAAGTAGTATTTTGTCCATATTTTGTCAAAAAAATCAACCTTATACTACTTCAATAACCCTTATTCAAGCCTCTTAATAACCTCCTTCTCAAAAAATCGTAGGGTGGTATGGGATGCGAGTACCGGATTGACGTATAAATTATCCTTAGAAGCAAGTTAGGCAACAAGTCTAATTAATTAATCACTAAAATAGGGGATCTATATGACTAATAAAACACTAGAACCAGACCAAATCCTATCAATGACTCTAAGCGGTATATTTGATGAGATAAAATCACAAGAAGAAACAGAACCAAAAAATGAAACTACTTTAAGTATTGATAATAATGCCAATGCTTTAAGTATTAATATTGTTGTTGCATTTTGGTGGGTAGTAAATTATGTAGTAGAATCAATCGCAAGAAATATTTGTAATTACCTTAAAGAAGACTTAAAAAATTACGAAATTTCATCAGAACAACAAGAACATACGCAGCAATAATATAAGTATGCACTCTTAGATCAGGAATGTCCTGAATTTAATACTTTTACTGCAATTGGGGGTGCTGTCCCAATAGCACCAGAGGTACAGCATAATCTATTAAGCTATTGACATTATAACTAAAAGTAATAAGCTATAAGTAAATAAAATTTATTACTAGCAATGAGTAAGCCATATCCATACGCACTAAGAATAAGAGCCTTAAAGCTAATAGAGGAGGGATTAAGTATAACTAAGGTTAAAAAATTACTTAATATCTCACGGCAGACTTTGCATAAGTGGATAGATATTAAAAAAGAGACTGGTGATATAAAACCTAAGGAGAATTATCAAAAAGGTCACAATATTAAGATAAGCGACATAAAGGAATTTAAAGAGTTTATCGATAATAATAAAGATAAGAGCTTAAAAGAGCTTGCGAAAGTATCGGGCAAATATGCACCTACTACTATTTGGAGATATATTCAAAAATTGGGTTACACATATAAAAAAAACTTTTATTCATCCCAAGAGAGATGAGAATGCCAGGTTCGAATTTATAGAGAAAATAAAAGATATACCACGAAAAGATTTAGTATATTTAGACGAATCTGGCATAGAGGATAATGCATGTCCTATAAAGGGGTGGAGTCAAAAAGGATCAAGATGTTACGGTAAGAAAATATTTCAACATAAAAGAAGGGTTTCTATGATAGCTGCCCTCTGTAATAAGGATATTATTGCCCCTTTAGTTTTTGAAGGAAGTTGTAATAGTGAGCTATTTGAAACTTATGTAAGAGAGTTTTTGATAAAAGAATTAAAGCAAGGGCAAGTGGTAATAATGGACAATATTAACTTTCATAAAAGTAAAAAGATAGAAGAGTTAATAAAATCCGTGGGAGCTAGTATTTTATTATTACCCACCTATAGTCCCGATCTAAATCCAATAGAGCATCATTGGTTTAGGATAAAAAATTATATTCGTAAAACTGCCGATAATTTTACAGATTTTTTTGAAGCAGTAAGTTATAGTTTGGCAATAGCTTAATGGCTTATGCTGTACACTAAAGAGTAATGCAATAGCTTATAAATAACACTTGATACGACCTCTGTCATCCTAGCTAACTTGATTGCGGAATCCAAACAACTTAAAATACTAATAATTTTGGTATTTTAAACTGGACCCCGCGATCAAGTCGCGGGGTGACAACCAACATCAAACAATAATATTCACAATTTTACGAGGAACGAGGATAATCTTCTTCGGTTCTTTTCCCTCTAAGAACTTTTGTACCTTTAGCAAATTGACGGTAATTTGCTTTACTTCATCATCACTTGCAGCAATTTTAAACTCATAAGTATCACGAAGTTTGCCGTTAACCTGCACTGCCATAACATATGTGTCTAACTCAAGCATCGATTCATCATATGCAGGAAAAGCTGACTTATATAACTGCTCTTTATTGCCAAGCTTCTGCCAAATTTCTTCGGTAATATGAGGTATGAATGGATTAAGTAGCTGCACCAAAACATTAAAGCCATGCCTTACGGTTTTAACATCAATTTTATCTTTGGATATTTCAGAGGATATAGCATTAGAAAGCTCACGCATGCGTGCTATTGCTCTATTTAAAGCAAAATGTTTTATATCTTCGGCGACGTGCTTTGTCGTCAAATGAATTAACCTATTTAACTCTTTATTAATTTCAGTTATATCATCTTTAAAAGAATCTATCACCTCAAACATATGCTCAAGCTTACTAATAAAACGTGAGCAGCCTTCAATACCGCTTGCCGACCATTCTAGATCTTTCTCAGGAGGACTATCGGACAGCACAAAAAGCTTAATTGCATCTGCCCCGTATTGCTCTTGCATTGTCTCAAGATCGATGAGATTCTTTTTAGATTTACTCATCTTCTCTATGCGTCCCTGCACTACCTTACTGCCGCTTTCTTTATGGAAAAATTCATTACCCTTTTTAACTACTTCTTCAGGATATAGCCAATTATTATACTCATCTTTATAAGTAGCATGCAGCACCATCCCTTGAGTAAATAGCCCTTTAAAAGGTTCACGAACGCTTACGTAATTTTGTTCGTTCATTACTTTTGTGAAAAACCTTGCATATAATAAATGCATTACCGCATGTTCAATGCCGCCTATATATTTATCGACCGGAAGCCAGTAATCACAAGCTTTTTTATCG
Organism: Holacanthella duospinosa; assembly: GCA_002738285.1. NCBI lineage: Eukaryota > Metazoa > Arthropoda > Collembola > Poduromorpha > Neanuridae > Holacanthella > Holacanthella duospinosa. Next base: position 299,022 of record NIPM01000149.1, on the reverse strand, counting down.
GTCATCTCTGTAGCATTGCTATTGCAATATCTAGTAAAATACCAAGATGATTCAAAAAATGTATCAAAAGTATCGGTTTCACGAACAGCCGGCTTATCACATTTCGGACAATTAACATGTTTCCAACTAGGATGATGATCAAGAGGATTACCGTGACCGTCAAAACTCACGTCATCAGGTAGCGTAACCGGTAAATCCGCGTCAGGTACGGGAACTATGCCGCAAGTCTCGCAATGAATCATAGGAATAGGACAACCCCAAAAGCGTTGACGAGAAATCCCCCAATCTTTCAGGCGATAGTTTGTTGTGCATTTGCCTATTTGGAGCTTTTCAAATTTTTCTATAACTCTTTGCTTAGCTTCATTACTAGTTAAGCCATTTAGAAAATCCGAATTAATTAAAATGCCATCCTCCATGTTATCGGTTTCGATTACTTGTTTTATAGGTAATTTCATTTTAACGGCTAATTCATGATCACGCTCATCATGAGCAGGACAGCCGAAAATTGCACCCGTGCCGTAATCCAGCACGAAATTTGTAATAATAACCGGCAATATTATATTAGGATCAAAAGGATGAATAACGTAAAGACCTGTAGCTACACCCTCTTTTTCAGCTTTATCAAGTTCAGTAGAACCGGTTATATTTGCACATTTAGCTATAAAATTCGATATTTCAGGTGTTTTAGAAACTAACTGTTCTATTATCGGATGATTAAAGGCAATTCCTATAAAGCTAGCACCGAAAATGGTTTCAGGCTTAGTTGAAAACACTTCTATAGTGGCATCACTATCTTTAACATTAAAATGAAAATTAGCACCTATCGATTTGCCGATCCATTTCTCTTGCATAGAGCGGACTGCTTCAGGCCACTCTTTTAAATTTTGAATTTCGTTTAATAACTCTTCAGCATAATCGGTAATTTTTAAGAACCATTGTTTTAAATAACGTTTTTCGACTATTGCACCTGAACGCCAACCACGCCCGTCTACAACTTGTTCATTCGCAAGAACGGTATTATCAACCGGATCCCAATTAACAAGCGATTCTTTTTGGTAAGCAAGATTTTGTTCATAAAGCTCTAAAAAGAATTTCTGCTCATGTTTATAATATTCAGGATCACAGCTATTTATCTCTCTAGACCAATCATAAGAAAAGCCCATAGATTTTAGCTGCTTTTTCATATTCTCGATATTAGAATATGTCCAATCTTTCGGGTGAGAATTATTTTTTATTGCCGTATTTTCGGCAGGCAAGCCGAAAGAATCCCAGCCCATAGGATGAAGCACGTTAAAGCCTTGCATAGTCATAAACCTTGCAATAACATCACCTATAGAATAGTTGCGTACATGACCTACATGGATTTTACCGGAAGGATAAGGCAACATTTCAAGTACGTAATATTTTGGCTTATTACTCTCGTTTTCTACCTCAAAAGCTTTTTCTTCTTGCCAAATTTGTTGCCATTTTTGTTCTATTGGGTTCATATTTTTTTATTTTCTTTTAATTTCTGCTACTATACTGCCTGTTGCCTATGTCATTCTCATATCCATTTATGTCATTCCCGCGAAAGCGGGAATCTAGGAAAAAAGCATAAATACAGCAAATTTTTAAAATTAAAAGCTCGATTTATCTCGCTTTATGCTGGATTCCCGCTTCCGCGGGAATGACATACGACTGCAAGAATGACTTATTACCTCGCACTGTTAATATACAAATCTCTGGCTTTTCTTAAAATTTTATCTTCAAGCGTAATAGCAAGATTTGAAGTATTTTCATTAAGTGCCCATTGTTTGTTCTTAAGCATTTCTTCAAATACTTTCACTTCAATTGAATCAGGGCTTATTACATCGTCTTTGATAAATATATTTATTTTAAACCGAAAATTAGGCTTAGAATTTGGGCTATACCATTCCGTAATAATCACGCCGCCGTTTGAATCGGCTGATGCAAGAGGAGCAAAACTTACCGTCTCTAATGCTGCCTGCCAAAGATATTTATTAACCGAGCCTCCTACGGCTTTAGTAGATTCGTTCTTAACCCTACCAGGTCTAAAAACTAGCCCTTCTTCACCTGCTATAGAACCTACCTCGTCCCATTTCTGCTCTCTTTCTGTTTTTGGATAATCATCCGCTAAGATACTAGTACTTACTGCACTAAGTACAATTACAAAAAATAGTCCGATAATTTTTTTCATAACCAATATTTAATTAGTGTGCTTAAGAGGCTATCTGTAAACAAATTTTAACCGGTCATTTAGTTCTTTTTTGCTGTAAATTATAAGATTTTTTTGAAATATGAACAATATTCCCGCAAAAATCTTATTAATCTTCGCTAAAAAAGCCCTTCAATTATTAATCAAAATTTGTTTACAGATAGCCTCTGAGGGAAATAATAGAGAAGCTTTAGCTATTAGTCAAAAATTATTTGAACTAATTGTATGTCATTCCTATAGTCCTCTATGTCATTCCCGCGGAAGCGGGAATCCAGTAATAAAAAGGTGAATACACAGTAAATTTTTAAAATTAAAAGCTGAGGTTATCTCGTTTTTTTGGATTCCCATTTCTGCAGGAATGACATAGAGCAGATTTAATTATTTCTCAGAAATAAATTCAAAACGTGGAATATTTTTGCCGTTTAATAAAACCCTTTCGTTAAACATTTCAAGCGGTCTTATCCAAAGCTGAAAATCATCGTATAACGCTTTATAAACTACTAACTCTTCCAAAGTTTCGGTATGTTTTGCAATACCTATAAGTTGGTATAATTTTCCTTTGTAATGCTTATATATTCCGGTTTTCATGAAACTTACACCTTAACGGGCATAACGACAAAAAGATCTTTAGGATTCTCAGGAAATTTAATAAGTACCGGTGCTGAAACATCTGAAAAATATAGTTCTACTAAATCCGATTTCACTGCTTTTAAGGCATCTTCTAAATATTGCGGGTTAAAGCCTATAGCTAAAGGCTCATCACTATTATATTCATAAAAACTTTCCTTATCCCCGAAAGAATTAATAACTTCTTTTGCATTACCTCTTGCTTCGCCGACGGCACTAATCTCTAAGGTTTCACGAGATAACAATAATTTTATCGCTCTAAATTTTTCAACGGTTATTATCGCTATTCGCTCGATGCTATCTGCAAATATTTTTCGATTAATTACTAATTTTGAACTACTGCTTTCCGGAATAAAGCTACTGTAATCAGGGAAAGTACCGTCTATAAGCTTTGATAGCATAATAGTATTTTCATTACATATAAATTTAATCTTATTGCTACTTAATAAAATTTCTATATCTACATTTATATTTTTAGGATCTTTTACTATTTTTAGAATTTCCTCTGCACTCTTTTGCGGTAATATAACTCCAAAATTCTTTATTTGTTTTTCTAATGTTACCCATGAAATCGAAAGCCTATGCCCATCGGTACTTGCCGAACAAAATTCTTTGTCTTTTATGTGTAAATAAACACCGTTTAAATTATAACGAGTTTCATCTAAAGAAATCGAAAATTTTGTCGATTCGATTATTTTAGCAAAATCCGTGCAGGAAATTTTAAAACTTGCTTCAGGATTAATACTGTCCATTGCAGGAAAAGAACTAACCGGCAAAGTAAATAAATTAAATTTACAATTTTTTCCTTTGATCTCAAGTCCTGTTGTACCGAGATCAGTTAATGTAAGCTCGGAATCGGGAAGTTTTCGGACTATATCGTTTAGAGTTTTAGTAGAAACGGTAAGTTCACCTTCGCTTACTACCTGTACTGCTATTTTTTGACTTAAGTACAAATCCATATTAGTAGAACTAAGCTCTAGATTACCGTCTTTTGCCGATAATTTAATGTTTGCATATTCAGGTATTACATTACGTTTTTCAACAACGGAACTTGCAAACCCTAGGGACTGAACTAACGTTTTTGTTTCAACTATTAATTTTAACATATTGTTATTCTCTTAATGTTCCTTGAAATTTTTGCGAGATGGCAGCAACTAAATCTTTACTGAACGAATTTAAATCAGTATCAGACAACGTGCGGTCATCTGCTTGTAGCTCTACTTTAATCGCTATAGATTTTTTACCTTTAGGTAATTTATCACCGCTATAAATATCAAATAATATAACTGATTTGACAAGCTTTGTATTAAAATTATTTATATATGATATTATTTCACCGCCCACTTGATCTTGATCAACAATAAATGCATAATCTCTAAAACTAGCTTGATAGTCGGATATTACAAACTCTTCTCTTTTACCGAATTTAGCTTTAGATAACGGTAAATTCGTAATATTCAACTCAAACGCAAATATTTCCTGATTAATATCGTAATGTTTCAAGATTTTAGGATGTATCTGCCCAAAATGACCTAATAAATTTTTACCGAGCCCTATATTTACTGCTCTAGTTGGATGATAATATGATGGGACTTCTCCATTTGGTACAATACATTTATCTATAGATAGTCCTGCATAATCAAGTACCTGCTCTAAATCGCCTTTAAGATCAAAAACATCATAGCCACGCCCTAGCGAATGAGGATTCTTATTATTATATGAACCGGTTATAATAGCCGTTAAATAAGTATATTCGGTACTTAAATCTACAAAACTCGGACCGACTTCAAAAAAAGCCATATCCTTTATAGAGCGTGCTAGATTTTTACTTACTATATTTAACAAATTCGGCAGTATAGTAGGACGCATATAATTATCCTCTATACTTATAGGATTAAGCAAAAATAACTCTTCTTTCACTTTCGCAAACAATTTTGCATTTGCACTATTCATAAAAGAATTAGTTACTACTTCATCATAGCCTTTACTTGCTAATATTCTTTTAAAACTAGAGATTCTTTTATGCTCTCTTAGCTTATTATTATCTTGGTCTAGTTCGGGTAATTTTATACTCTCTATTTTATCATAGCCGTAAATACGAGCGATTTCTTCAGCTATATCTTCTAAAATGGTTATATCATGACGCCACGAAGGAGCTATTACCTTTATAATCTCACCTTTAACATCCGTAATAAATCCTAGTTTATTTAATATAGTTTCTATCTCTTTGATATTTAGTTTAATTCCTGTAATTTTTTCTAAATAATCTACTGAAAAAGCTAGTGATTGCTTTATCGATTCTTTTTCACCGACTTTCACTACTTCAGATACTTCACCGTTTCCACATATTGACAAAATAAGATTAGTTGCTATGTCCAAAGCCTTTTCAGTAAAATTTCTATCGATATTACGCTCATTACGATATCTAGCATCCGTATCAATTTGGAATCTTCGCCCACTAGCTGCAACAATTTTAGCATTAAAGCAAGCAGCTTCGAGTATTATATTAGTCGTACTATCTAGACAACTACTATCAGCCCCACCAATGACACCAGCAAGACCATGGATACCGCTTTCATCTTTTATAACTAAATCATTTTCGGTAAGTAAATATTCTTTGCCGTTTAGGGCGTGGAATCTATCAGTGTTATCCCGCAATCCGGTGCCCTTGTCATCCCGTGGCTTGACCGCGGGATCCATAGAACAACTTACCGCATTAGTAATTTCATTGGATCCCGCGGTCAAGCCACGGGATGACAATTGCCCTTCCTCGCAATGACGCGCTACAGTAATCCCCCCCTTTATCTTATCCGCATCGTAAGCATGCATCGGTTGCCCGAAGCTATAGGAAATATAATTTGTTACATCGACTAAGCTTGAAATAGTTTTTACCCCGACATTTTTTAATAATTTCCGTAACCAATCAGGGCTTGGTTTATTCCTTAAATTTCTTATTTCTCTAAAAGTAAATAAAGGACAAGCTTCTTTATCCTCTACGTTAAGCTTCATTTTAGAAGTAAATGTACCCTTTATTTTCGGAATTTCTAGCTCTTTAAGTATTCCTATTCCTTTAGCTGCTAAATCTCTTGCAATGCCGTAAACTCCAAGTGCATCACCACGATTAGGAGTAACGTTAATCACAAATATAGGGTCATCTAAACCGTAATATTTAGTAAAAGGCTCTCCAGCGACGGCATCTTCAGATAGCTCCATAATCCCTTCAGACTCTGAAGCAAGCAGTAATTCCTCTTCAGAGCAAAGCATACCGCAGCTTTTTTCGCCTCTAATAACAGATTCCTTAATCTTAAACTTACCGTTTGGTATTTCTACTCCAATATTTGCTAAAACTACTTTTATACCTGCTCTTGCATTGCTTGCTCCGCAAACTATTTGCAACATACCGCTTTTAGTCTCAACGTCACAAAGCTTTAACTTATCGGCTGACGGATGAGGTTTAGTACTTACAATATAAGCTACTTCAAACTTTTGTAACTCTGCCGCCTTATCTATCACCTCTTCTACTTCAAGACCAATAGCTGTTAGGGCTTCGGCAATTTCAGTAACTGAAGCCGATGTCTCTAAAAATTGTTTTAACCATGATAATGTAAATTTCATTTCGTTAGCCCTCCTGCTAAATTCGGTATATCAAAGCCCCCGAAATTATAATGTTTAAGCCAACGCATATCTCCTTCAAAAAATTGTCTTAAATCTTTAATATTATATTTTAGCATCGCAAAACGCTCTACTCCAAGCCCAAAAGCAAAACCTTGATATTGTTTGCTATCGATTCCGATATTCTTAAGCACATTTGGATGAACCATCCCGCACCCGAGTACCTCAAGCCATTTATCGTTTTTATTCATCCGAATATCAACTTCGGCAGAAGGTTCGGTAAACGGGAAAAAGCTAGGTCTAAAGCGTAATTCAATATTAGAATTTTCAAAAAAGCTTTTTATAAATTCCGTAATAACGTATTTTAAATGCCCCATATTGATATTTGTGTCAATAACAAGCCCTTCTATTTGGTGGAACATCGGCGTATGCGTCATATCTGAATCCGATCTATAAGTCCTACCGGGAGCTATAAACCTAAAAGGCGGCTTACCGTTTTTCATCGCTCTAATCTGCACTGTTGAAGTATGAGTGCGTAGCAGCATTGGTTTGTCGTTTTCTTGCCCTTTTAAATAAAAAGTATCATGCATTTGCCTTGCCGGATGGTCATCTTCAAAATTGAGAGCGGTAAAATTATGGAAATCATTCTCAATATTCGGTCCGTCTTCTATAGTAAAATCAAATTGTGAAAATACTTGTATTAGCTCCTCACTACATTGTGTTATCAAATGGATAGAACCTTGTTTGTATCTCCTTGCAGGAATTGTTAAATCAACTTTATCGGCAGCAAGTTTTACATTTAGTTCCAGCTCCTCTAAAATTTCTTCTTTTGCTTTTATTATATTCTGTATTTTAACTTTTAATGCATTGATTTTTGAGCCAAATTCTTTACGTTCCTGTTCATTTAAACTACCTAGTTTTTTAAGCTCAACGGTCACTATACCGTTCTTGCCTAAAAATTCTACTTTATATTCTTGCAGATCTTTTAAGTTTTGTACTAATAAGATTTTTTCCTCAGCAAGCCTTAATATTGTTTCTATATTTTCCATGATTTTCTTACTTATTTTTTAATTTTTTGTACGAGTAGACGAAGTTTACTTTGGAAAAGAGCAAGGAATCCATAAGACGAGGAACGGAGCGTATACTTAAATACGTGAGTACCGCAGTACTTGTAGGATGACGTAGCCAATTTTTCAAATTAAACGAGTATACAACATACACCTCATATACCCTTCCTCTATACCCACCAATTTCGCTTTAAATATCTGCCCTATTTCTAAAGATTTATCTAGCTTCACCGGAATAAAATTTTCGGTATGGGCAATATTATTATTCTCTACTAATAACTCCACTTTCTGCCCTATATGCTTCTTAAAGAACTCGGATAGCTGATTTTGCCCCTCTTGCCTTAAAATCTCTGCCCTTTCTTTTCTTATAGCTTTCGGTACTTGCGGCATACGAGCTGCAGGCGTTCCTTCTCTTTCCGAATAAGGAAAAACATGTAAATATTGCAGCTGTGCTTCCGTGATTAGTTTCCTAGTATTTTCAAACATTTCAGGGGTTTCAGTCGGAAAACCTGCTATAATATCAGCACCGAACGATACTTCCGGTCTTATAGCCCGCAGCTTCCGGCAAAACTCTATTACCTCTGCCCTATTATGTCGTCTTTTCATCCGCTTTAATATCATATCGTCGCCTGCTTGCAAGCTAATATGAAAATGCGGCATTATCCTTTCACTATAAGCTATAAGTTCAAAAAGTTCATCATCTATTTCAGCTACATCTATCGAAGATAATCTCAGCCTTTTTAGCTCAGGTACTAAATTCAAAACTCGTTTAATCATTTGTGCAAATGTTGGACTTCCCGGTAAATCACTACCGTAAGCCGTAACGTCAACACCGGTAAATACAACTTCTTTAAAGCCGTTTAATACCAAATGCTTTACCTGCTCTGCTATAGCTCCTATTGCTACTGATCTACTTTTACCTCTACCGTAAGGGATAATACAGAAAGTACAAAAATGATCGCATCCGTTTTGTACTTGAATAAAAGCACGAGATTTACCGTCAAAACTACTTACCAAATGACCTGCCGTCTCTTTCACCGACATTATATCGTTAACTGCTATTTTTTCATCGGTAATTTGGTAGTAACTAGGTAATAGTTTTTCTTCATTACCTATAACCTTGTCAACTTCTGCCATATCGCCGTACATTTTTGGGTTCGTTTGAGCACTACAACCGGTAACGATAATTTTTAAATCAGGGTTATTTTTTTTAGCCTTGCGGATAGCTTGTCTTGCTTGTTTCTCAGCTGCTTTAGTTACGGCACAAGTATTAAATACCGCCACATTATCAATACCCGACAATTCTAAGTTTTTTCGTATTATCTCACTTTCGTAAATATTAAGCCGACAACCAAACGTTACTACTTCTTGCTTCAGATTATTGCTCACAATAATATACTCCTTCAGCTACTATTGCAGCAGGTCCTTGCATTATTATATTGCCGTTTTCTTCCTTCATAGTAAGGCTACCGTGTTTAAACACTACCGTGCTTGGTGAATGGATAAAACCGAGCTTTAAACCGGCCGCAAAACTACCGCAAGCTCCGCTCCCACAAGCAAGCGTTAGCCCTGCCCCTCGCTCCCAAACAGATAAATAAATTTTATTGTCTTTAATTTCGGCAAAATTAACATTTACCCCATCTGCGAATAATTCCTTAGCCTGCAATTTTTCACCAACAATTTTTTGATCTTGAGGCTCTAACTTACTAAAAATAACCAAATGCGGATTACCGACATCAACACAAATAGTTTCCTTTAAATCAATCATATATCGCTCTGCAAATTCCCAAATCCTATCACGGCTTGGCATCCAAGATTCATTAAAACTAACGGTTCCTACATTAACGCTAATCTTATTTTCATCTTCCACATTACATAGCAATTTTTTATTGCCTACCATTACGGTAATATCTTTCTTTCCCGTATCAAGATAAATTAACTTAGCTAAACACCTTGTAGCATTACCGCATAATTTAGCACTAGAACCGTCTATGTTATATATAATCATCTCATAAAAATCATCATGTTCTTCATAAAGAATAAACTGATCACAGCCTATACCCATATGACGATCCGCCATATTTTTTGCTAGCTGCGATAAATCATATGAAATTGTTAAATCCCGTTTGTTAACAATTACGAAATCATTACCAAGACCATGCATTTTTACAAAATTAATTTTACTAATCATAATCAATTATAATATTTAAGATTGTATTATAGCAAATTATAGCAAATTTGCTATAATGAAGTTATTATATATAAAAAATAGAAATGAAAGTACTAAATATTATGCTAAGTCGTGACCTTGGCGGCATTCAACAAGCATTTCTAAATTATAACGCAGCTCTTGAAATGCAAAAAATTGAGGTTATAAACGTCACTTCTTACAAAGCAAAAATAAACTCCTTTCTACGTAAGACAAGCTTTAAACTACCTAACTTAGTACCTTTTGATTTACTCTCGGTACTTATTCTTAAATATATAATCTACAAAATTAAGCCCGATATAATTATAGCCCACGGTAATAGAGCAATAAATTTTAGCAAACTTGCAAAAACACACAATATTAAATTAGTAGGCATCGCTCATAATTATAGTTTAAAAGGACTACGTAAATGTGATTTTGTTATTGCTCTAACACATCATATGAAAGAATTTTTACTAAAAAATAACTTTGCCGAGTCTAGGATATTTCTTCTACCGAACATGATAAATATTACTAAAGATTTTGTTCCAAATAAAACCTACCTACAACCTATCGTAATTGGTGTACTAGCAAGATTTGTAGCTAAAAAAGGTGTTGATGTTTTTATTAAAGCTATAAAAATTTTAAAAGAGAAAAAATATAATATTCAGGTAGTTATAGGTGGAAACGGAGAAGAACAAGATAATTTAATTGCTTTAACTAACAAACTTAATTTACAAGACCAAATATCATTTACGGGATGGGTTAATGATAGAGATAAATTTTTTGAACAAATTGATATTTTTTGTCTCCCATCACTACATGAACCGTTTGGTATTATAATACTTGAAGCAATGGAAGCAAGCGTGCCTATAGTTAGTACAGATACTGAAGGACCTACAGAGATTATAACAAATATGAAAGACGGGCTTATTTGCAAAGCTGGATCGATGGAAGATTTAGCAAAAAAAATTGTCTATCTAATAGATACCCCCTTAAAAGCAAAAGAATTTTCTAAAAACTCCTACCTTACACTTAAACAAAATTATGATATTAAGGTTATTTCTAAGAAGTTAGCAACATTATTACGCAGTTATAAAAATAGTTAGTTGAAAAAATAATAATCTATATTGACATAGCGGTTTAAAGATTCATAATTAAAATTAAGTAATATTAATTTATTTTAATGAACCTACTCGATGAACTTCAAAAATTGGCTACGTCATCCTACAAGTACTGCGGTACTCACGTATTAAGTATACGCTCCGTTCCTCGTCTTGTGAACTCCTTGCTCTTTTTGAAGTTGATCTTCGTATACCGATTTTTCATTTACTTAAAATATATACTAATTTCATCAATTTTTATATTACTATTATGTAATTGTAGTACTAAACAAAATAATACTATACCTAGCCTCCCATTACCTGCTAACTGGAATAATTATTCTCTAGAACAAAATAATAATTCATTATCCAAGTGGTGGTTACAATTTAACGATCCGGTATTAAATCAGTTAATTGAAGAATCTTTAACCGGTAACTCGGATATTGAGCTTGCAATGAGTAATGTGCTGGCTGCAAAAGCACAGCTTAACTTTGTTAATTCTTATAGATTTCCACAAATCAATTTACAAGGCGGAGCAAATCGAACAAAAAACAGTAAAGAAACAAAAGCACCGAATGAGCCGAAATTCTCTAATAATTTTGGGCTAGCAAGCGTGGGTAATCCTCCCTAAAAACAATTGCCAGAATGAGTAGAATTTTCTAATAATAAAAAAGGAGATTCTATAAAATGACTATATCAAAACACAGTGATAGCCAAATCATGTCTATCTTAAAGCAGGCAAGTAGTGGTGTACAGCATAATCTATTAAGCTATTGACATTATAACTAAAAGTAATAAGCTATAAGTAAATAAAATTTATTACTAGCAATGAGTAAGCCATATCCATACGCACTAAGAATAAGAGCCTTAAAGCTAATAGAGGAGGGATTAAGTATAACTAAGGTTAAAAAATTACTTAATATCTCACGGCAGACTTTGCATAAGTGGATAGATATTAAAAAAGAGACTGGTGATATAAAACCTAAGGAGAATTATCAAAAAGGTCACAATATTAAGATAAGCGACATAAAGGAATTTAAAGAGTTTATCGATAATAATAAAGATAAGAGCTTAAAAGAGCTTGCGAAAGTATCGGGCAAATATGCACCTACTACTATTTGGAGATATATTCAAAAATTGGGTTACACATATAAAAAAAACTTTTATTCATCCCAAGAGAGATGAGAATGCCAGGTTCGAATTTATAGAGAAAATAAAAGATATACCACGAAAAGATTTAGTATATTTAGACGAATCTGGCATAGAGGATAATGCATGTCCTATAAAGGGGTGGAGTCAAAAAGGATCAAGATGTTACGGTAAGAAAATATTTCAACATAAAAGAAGGGTTTCTATGATAGCTGCCCTCTGTAATAAGGATATTATTGCCCCTTTAGTTTTTGAAGGAAGTTGTAATAGTGAGCTATTTGAAACTTATGTAAGAGAGTTTTTGATAAAAGAATTAAAGCAAGGGCAAGTGGTAATAATGGACAATATTAACTTTCATAAAAGTAAAAAGATAGAAGAGTTAATAAAATCCGTGGGAGCTAGTATTTTATTATTACCCACCTATAGTCCCGATCTAAATCCAATAGAGCATCATTGGTTTAGGATAAAAAATTATATTCGTAAAACTGCCGATAATTTTACAGATTTTTTTGAAGCAGTAAGTTATAGTTTGGCAATAGCTTAATGGATTATGCTGTACACCACTACTTGCCTGCTTTAAGATAGACATGATTTGGCTATCACTGTGTTTTGATATAGTCATTTTATAGAATCTCCTTTTTTATTATTAGAAAATTCTACTCATTCTGGCAATTGTTTTTAGGGAGGATTACCTACTGATCAACCCTTTATTTTTGTCTTGATTTTTCAGTCCATTATACTACTTACATTTATTTAGCTGATAGGCAAATAATAGCGGAAGCAGGATATTCATATTTTCCGTTCTTTGTCACAAGATGGATTAAAGAAGAAGGCGAAGCTTTCGGCTACGCTCCTGCTCATCACGTACTACAGCATAATCCATTAAGCTATTGCCAAACTATAACTTACTGCTTCAAAAAAATCTGTAAAATTATCGGCAGTTTTACGAATATAATTTTTTATCCTAAACCAATGATGCTCTATTGGATTTAGATCGGGACTATAGGTGGGTAATAATAAAATACTAGCTCCCACGGATTTTATTAACTCTTCTATCTTTTTACTTTTATGAAAGTTAATATTGTCCATTATTACCACTTGCCCTTGCTTTAATTCTTTTATCAAAAACTCTCTTACATAAGTTTCAAATAGCTCACTATTACAACTTCCTTCAAAAACTAAAGGGGCAATAATATCCTTATTACAGAGGGCAGCTATCATAGAAACCCTTCTTTTATGTTGAAATATTTTCTTACCGTAACATCTTGATCCTTTTTGACTCCACCCCTTTATAGGACATGCATTATCCTCTATGCCAGATTCGTCTAAATATACTAAATCTTTTCGTGGTATATCTTTTATTTTCTCTATAAATTCGAACCTGGCATTCTCATCTCTCTTGGGATGAATAAAAGTTTTTTTTATATGTGTAACCCAATTTTTGAATATATCTCCAAATAGTAGTAGGTGCATATTTGCCCGATACTTTCGCAAGCTCTTTTAAGCTCTTATCTTTATTATTATCGATAAACTCTTTAAATTCCTTTATGTCGCTTATCTTAATATTGTGACCTTTTTGATAATTCTCCTTAGGTTTTATATCACCAGTCTCTTTTTTAATATCTATCCACTTATGCAAAGTCTGCCGTGAGATATTAAGTAATTTTTTAACCTTAGTTATACTTAATCCCTCCTCTATTAGCTTTAAGGCTCTTATTCTTAGTGCGTATGGATATGGCTTACTCATTGCTAGTAATAAATTTTATTTACTTATAGCTTATTACTTTTAGTTATAATGTCAATAGCTTAATAGATTATGCTGTACCTGATATAAAGCTGCTTAACCAGCTGCGGGCAATAACTCTTAAGATAGCACAAAAGCAATTAGAGCCGCCNGTACCTGATATAAAGCTGCTTAACCAGCTGCGGGCAATAACTCTTAAGATAGCACAAAAGCAATTAGAGCCGCCGTTACTAGTACCAAAAGACGGCTATTATTTACCTTTGTATACTAGCCTGGCTCGATTAATTTTTATCGTAACGGCATGGCAGATAAGATAATACCGCTTACTGGCATGGAAAACATCATGCCGACGGCAATAAGCAGAACCAATGTAGAGATGCCATATTTAAAGCGTTCTATATAGATATCTTTAGAATGCAGAAAGAAAATAAAGAAATGACGGCTATGGAGGTGCAAATTAGAAATGAGGAGCAAATGCGGATGATGTCGCCGATGGTGGGAAGAATTGAAACGGAATTTTTAAATCCGCTTATTAAAGCTATTGACGGTATACAGCATAATCCATTAAGCTATTGCCAAACTATAACTTACTGCTTCAAAAAAATCTGTAAAATTATCGGCAGTTTTACGAATATAATTTTTTATCCTAAACCAATGATGCTCTATTGGATTTAGATCGGGACTATAGGTGGGTAATAATAAAATACTAGCTCCCACAGATTTTATTAACTCTTCTATCTTTTTACTTTTATGAAAGTTAATATTGTCCATTATTACCACTTGCCCTTGCTTTAATTCTTTTATCAAAAACTCTCTTACATAAGTTTCAAATAGCTCACTATTACAACTTCCTTCAAAAACTAAAGGGGCAATAATATCCTTATTACAGAGGGCAGCTATCATAGAAACCCTTCTTTTATGTTGAAATATTTTCTTACCGTAACATCTTGATCCTTTTTGACTCCACCCCTTTATAGGACATGCATTATCCTCTATGCCAGATTCGTCTAAATATACTAAATCTTTTCGTGGTATATCTTTTATTGTCTCTATAAATTCGAACCTGGCATTCTCATCTCTCTTGGGATGAATAAAAGTTTTTTTTATATGTGTAACCCAATTTTTGAATATATCTCCAAATAGTAGTAGGTGCATATTTGCCCGATACTTTCGCAAGCTCTTTTAAGCTCTTATCTTTATTATTATCGATAAACTCTTTAAATTCCTTTATGTCGCTTATCTTAATATTGTGACCTTTTTGATAATTCTCCTTAGGTTTTATATCACCAGTCTCTTTTTTAATATCTATCCACTTATGCAAAGTCTGCCGTGAGATATTAAGTAATTTTTTAACCTTAGTTATACTTAATCCCTCCTCTATTAGCTTTAAGGCTCTTATTCTTAGTGCGTATGGATATGGCTTACTCATTGCTAGTAATAAATTTTATTTACTTATAGCTTATTACTTTTAGTTATAATGTCAATAGCTTAATAGATTATGCTGTACAATACTAACAGATGCCGTATTTAATAATTGTGACTTAACAAATACCATATTATGTGATTCATTTAACAAATGTAGAATTTAATGATTGTACATTTATCGGTACTGATTTTAGAGGAGCAAATCTTCATTACACAGATTTTAATTATAAAGATTATGACTATGATACCTATAAAATTCCTAATCTAAAAGATAAAATACGAGATATAAAACTATCTTTTTCTGATCTTGAAAGATTAAATAAATATATAGATAAGGATTTAGAAAAAGAAAATATTAGAGAAATAGTTATAGACGAAGTTACGAACAAAAAGAAATATATTTTTGCTGGGGAAGACGAAAAAACTTTATGGGAAGTCAAATCAAAAGAGCTAATAACTAAGCAAGAAGAGTTAGAATATTTAAAGCAAAACTTAGATAACCCTGGGATTGCTACCAATCTTTTAAATGCCTTTTGGAATACTGCAGAAACTATTGTTCAAAACCGACAAAATGAACTAGTAAAAATCAATAAGTTACAACTAGAAGTAAATAAATGAGAAACTGAAGTGCATTCTTTAGATAACCTTAGAATGTTCTGTGGTAAGGGTTTAGATGGTATTTTTGAGCAGCTAAAAGACGAAAAAATACAAGTAAAACTGGATCCTTCATATGTTATAGGTTCAAGTGCAGAAACACGAGATATATCAAAAACTTACGTAAAATTAACTTCTGCTGAATTTGATCTATATTTAACTGAAGCAGCGAAACAATCTAATACAAAATTATCTCTCACCGAATTTGTTAGAAAACAAAAAAACCTTTCAGAAGATTTAAATATAGTTCCTGATCTGTCAGAAACTGATTTATCAGGTAAGTCTCTTACTAATCTTGATCTTAAGAAATACATTATTTGCTTCAGCTAATTTAGAAAATATTAAAATCTCAAATTGTAACCTAGATTTTACTAATTTTGAAGGAGCTAATTTACAAAATGCAGTTTTTCAAAATGTTATGGCTCGTAACGCAGGTTTTTTATTTGCCGATCTTAAAAATAGCAAGATTGAAAATAGTGATATGTCGAGAGCTTACATGCCTAAAGTAGATTTATCTGAAGCAGAAATAACAAATAGCAAATTTAATGCGGTTATGATGGTTAATGCCGATGCCGAAAAGATAAGTATTAAAGATTCAGAATGGAAAAATTCTAATCTTACCGGTATATCACTTGCTTATGCAGATATGCAAAGGGTTCAAATGCAAGGAGTAGTTTGAAATAACGCACTTCTAGATCAAGCAAATATCGTTTCTACTGATCTTGAAAATGCTTTTATGAATAAAACACATGCATTAGAAGCAAAATTTAAAGAGCAATGTAACATGCAAGGCATAACTGCAAGGAATGCCTATTTTAGCGATGCTGAATTTGAAAATATACTATCTTTAAAAGAAGCTGACTTAAGAGAAGCTATAATGCAGCGTGTTAAACTTAAGAATACTGATTTAACAAAAGCAAAGCTTGATAAAGCAAATCTTGAATATGCCGATACTTACTAATGCAACTGCACAATTTGCTAAGTTAAGTAACGCTACTTTAGAAAAAGCAGAAGCTGAAGGATTAAATATTTCGGATGCTATTGCTAAAAATATTAATGCTAAGGAAGCTAATTTTAAAAACGCAATTATGCAGCGTGCCGATCTTACTAAAGCTGATTTTACTAAAGCAGTGTTGAAAATGCTGATATGCAAGCAGTGGAAGCGCTTGATGCTATATTTAAAGAAGCAAATCTAAAACAAGCGAATCTAAAAGCAGCAAATCTAGCCGGAATTAATAAAGAAGGAGCAGATTTTGATAAAGCAAAAATCGATGATGCTACAAAGATGCATGATACTAAAGGTGAGGCTAAAGGGAATTTAGATCATCAAGATAAAGACGGTAAAAAAACATCTGTCAATGTTAACGAACATGCGAAATTACAAGATAAAATTCATGCAAGAGAAAAAAGCGGTTGGTTTCTGAAAACCGGAGGACAGCTTTGTACAAAACTTGCTAAAAGTACTACATCAGGAATTAGCAGCGTAACAAATTTTTTAGCAAGTAAAAAGTTTTTAGTAGGGCTTGCCGTAGTAGCAGGTCTTGCAGTAGCAGCTGCACCTTTCGTAGCGATGCCTGTATTATTGGTCACCGGCACACGGCACTAGCTACTAAAGCTGTTATTCTAGGGGCCGGTATTTTAGCCGGAGGGCAGTAGCTACCGGAACTTATAAATTTACTCAAAAACCTTTACGCACTCTTCAGAAATCATTTGAAAACTTAACTAGTAGTATAGATAAATCTATCTCACCGCCTCCTGAAAATATTGATGAATTAGTAACAGAAAAACAACAAGCAAGACAAAAAGCTGAAACAGAAAAATCTAAAGAAAGGGAAGAAAATTTAAATAATGTAAATAATAATATTGATAAAGCTAAAGAACAAGATATTTTAAAACAAGCACAAAATAATTTAAACCAAGAAACGCCAAAAGTAGAAATAAAAGAAAAGAAAGATAAAACTGTAGAAAAACAACAAACAGAGCCTGGTAAATTTGCAGCAAAATTTAAGCCTAACACTAAAGGCAAAGGATTTGCCGAAAAAATAAAAGACGAAAAAAAAAATCAAAGTCAACAAAAGAAGCATATAACTAAATAAGTGTTAAGAATAATATCCGGTAAATATAAAAACCAAATTATACCTACCGCTAAAAATATCAAATATCGACCTTCCACCGATAAGCTCAAAGAAGCAATATTTAGTATATTAACTTCCGGTGAGTTTATCGGTAATAAATTATTTAATGAAAATACTCACATACTTGATTTATTTGCCGGTAGCGGTAGCCTTGCTTTTGAGAGCCTGTCAAGAGGAGCAGGTTTTGCTACCTTAATTGACATTGATCCATTTTCATTGAAAATAGCAGAAGAATTTGCTAAATCTCTAAACATTGAAAATAATGTTAATTTCGTTAATATTAATGCTTTAAATCTACCGAAAGCTACTAGACATCTTTTTAAACCAGCTTATAGAGAGGAATTTAAGGGAGACACTTCACCTCGCACACTAGTACGTGAGGATGCGAGCAGCGGATCGACGTACAAATTACCTCTAGAAGCGAAGTTTGGGAAGATGTCTAATAAAGCTTTTGATCTTGTCTTTATAGACCCTCCTTATCATAATGATATAGTGCCTAAAGTAATGAAATTGCTGATAAAAAATAATTGGCTTAAAGACGGTACTATCATAGTTATTGAGATGGCCAAACTAGATGACTATGTTTTAGATGAAAATATTGAAATTTTACGTGAAACACTATATGGTAAGAGTAAGCTGTTGGTTTTGAGATTTACTGTTATTCCCGCCTACGCGGGAATGACATAGAACCACGTAACAAGACATTAAAAAAACATGACCAAAAAGCATTATGCATGTTCTAACTGCGGAAATATTAGTCCTAAATGGTCGGGACAATGCTTTGATTGCGGTGTATGGGGTAGTATTGTCGCAGAGACAACAAGTACAAATAAAGCAATTGTTAAAATAGGTAGCAAACAAGATTTCGATAAGCTTTCAAGTCACGTAACCGAGCAGTTACGCATTCCTACCCCTATAGGTGAATTAAATAGAGTACTTGGAGGCGGTTTAGTACTTGGTTCTGCTATATTAATAGGCGGTGATCCCGGTATAGGCAAATCTACTTTGTTACTACAACTAGCGGCAAGTAACTTTGCGTCAAAGATGAATTGCTTATATATAACGGGTGAAGAATCGTTAGACCAAATAAAATTAAGGGCCATAAGGCTAAACCTAACTAACTATAATACCGATATTTTAGCAGCCACTAATTTAGAAGATATTCTAGCAAGTATAGAAGCAACTAAGAATAATATTGATTTAGTAGTGATTGACTCTATTCAAACAATTACCACAAAAGAATTATCCTCGCCTCCAGGCACTGTTGCGCAAATTCGTACATGTGCAAATGAGCTTGTTAATTATGCTAAGCAAAACAATATAATTATTTTATTAAGCTGTCACGTAACTAAAGACGGGCAGTTAGCAGGTCCTAAGATACTTGAGCATTTAGTTGATACCGTATTATATTTTGAGGGTGATCATAATAATCATTTCCGTATTTTACGCTCGTATAAAAATCGTTTTGGCGGTGTGGGAGAAATAGGAGTATTTGAAATGAGCGGCAACGGACTTATTGAAGTAACAAATCCGTCGGAACTATTTCTAATGAAGCGAGAGCAAAACGTTATAGGTACGTCTATTTTTGCAGGAATTGAAGGTTCAAGACCGTTACTTATGGAAGTACAAGCCCTCATAGTACCCTCAAATATGGTAACTCCTAGACGCTCTGCGGTGGGCTGGGATGCTAACAGGCTATCAATGATACTTGCCGTACTTAGTAGTAGGATAGGACTTAACCTTGCTAATTATGAAGTATATTTAAGTATTGCGGGGGGGCTTAAAATTGCCGATCCTGCTTCGGACCTTGCAGTAGCAGCGAGCTTAATATCTGCTGCAACCGGCAAACCTGTACCTGAACAAAGCGTCTTTTTCGGTGAAATAAGCTTATCGGGCGAAATAAGAAAAACCGCAAAAGCAGAAACAAGAATAAAAGAAGCCGTAAAACTTGGATTTAATAAGATTATTTGCTCTAAGCTTGAGAATTTAACTTATGACTTTATATCTTCCGTCTCGCATTTAAAGGATTTAAAAGAGATAATTAAATGAAAGCATATACTGTAGTAAATTTAGAGGAAGCACGTGATTTTTTATCTTCTGAAAAAGGAAATTTTGTGTTAACCATTACGAGCGGAAGCGTAAAATATTACGGTATGCTAGTAATTGATTATATGTTTAAAACTTTAAGCAGAGAATTTCCTGAGAAAGTTTTAGATCTTATCGTAGATGTAGGTGATGACCATGCAGCTTTATTTACTGTAATCAAACTAGGGTATAAGAATATATTATATACAGGGGGGTCTGAGGAAGCTAAGAGGTTGTTGTACGGATATCAAGCCATCATTGCAAGCGATCTTTGATTGCCTGGCAATCTCAGGAATTCTCTCAAGATTGCTTCGTCAATTTACTATTGTAAATTTCCTCGCAATGACGAAAATTTAATGTTAAAAAATTATGAATATCAAAGATATAGGAGTAATAATTGCTAAAAGACCTTTGAAAGAAAATATTTTTATTATTACGGTTTTTACTAAAAATCATGGTTTATATTCGGGAGTTGCAAAAGAATCTTCTAAAAAAAGCAAATTTATATATCAAGAGGGGAATATTGTAGATTTTCTTTGGCAGGCAAGATTACATGAGCATATCGGCATGGCTAAATGTGAACTCATCAAATCTTACACCGGTCATTTTATTACAAATAAAGCTAAATTATATGCCTTTAATTCCGTTATATCTTTAATCAAAGAGTTATTTCATGAAAGAGAAGAGCATTCTAATTTTTTTTCATTGCTGATCAACTATTTAGATAATTTATCAAAGAATTTTTGTTTTCGTGATTATATTAATTTTGAACTGGCTTTACTGGACATAGCAGGTTATAAACTCGACCTTAGCAAATGTGCAGTTAGTAATGTAAAACAAGATTTATACTATGTATCGCCTAAATCAGGTAGAGCGTTATCATATGAAGTAGGGAAACCTTATAAAGATAAATTATTGATTTTACCGAAATTTTTACTTTCAGATAATAGCGAGATTACATTAGAAGAAAAAAGACAAGCTCTAACTCTAACAAATTATTTCTTTAATAGATATTTGTTTCATAATAATAGACAAGTTGAAGCACGCCAAATTTTTATGGAGTATATAACTAATATTTGACTTTATACGGCAATGACGTAATAATATTTATATGGAATATATAGAATCTCCTTTATTTAATAAATTATTAACCTCATATTTCTCAGATGACGAATATGCAAATTTTTAATGGTATTTAGCATTACATCCTAAATCAGGAGATATTATACCGGGTAGCGGTGGGCTTAGAAAGATAAGATGGATGGCTAAAGGGCAAGGTAAACGTAGCGGAGTCCGTATTATTTATTACTATAAAAATAAAGAAGCACAGATTTGGTTGTTAACTATTTATGCAAAAAATGAAGCTGACAATATACCAGCTTCTATTTTAAAGAAAATAAAAGAGGAATTGGGGTTATGAAAAATAAAAGAGATATTGGAGCTGAAATTTTACAATCTATTAAAGATATAAAATCAGGAAAAAGATATGTAAAAAAGATAGAAACCAAAAATGACATAATCGATATTAGAAAACATTTACATCTTTCTCAAGCAAACTTTGCATCTCTTATGGGAATTAATCTAAGAACTTTACAAGAATGGGAACAAGGAAGACGTAAGCCTAGAGGTGCTGCTATATCTTTATTAAAAATAGCATCTAAACATCCTGAAATTTTTATTAATCATTTTCATAATTAATACGTTGAAAATTCTAGCATTTGACACGGCAAACAATACTGCATCGGTAGCAATATCCGAAAATGAGAATATTCTTGCATATATAGAAGAATTACGCCCTTCTATGCAAGCAGAAAATCTAATGCCGATGATAGAAGACGTAATGAAAGCAGCTAAATGTTCGTATGATGATCTAGATTATTTAGCGGTAACTCTAGGCCCCGGTAGTTTTACCGGTATTAGAATAGGCCTTGCTTGTGCTAAAGGTATATTATTTGCTAAGGAAAATATTAAAGCAGCGGCAGTTAGCAACTTTGAATATGCTTATTTTAGAGCCATAACACAAGTTAAAGACTATGATAAAATATATGTCTTTTTAAACGCTTATCGCTCACAGCTTTATATACAAATTTTTCATAAATTAGGAAAAATAGAAGAGTCGTTATTGATAGATTTCGAGTATGCTATAAAGTTGCTTAGAAATGAGAGAGGTAATATAGTGTGTTGCGGTAGTGGGCTTGAATTTATATATCCTCAAATTACTCATTTACCGAATATAATAATCCTGCCAAGATTTGCAAGAGTTAAAGCATTGGTTGTTTGTAGATATATTGCTAGTAGATTGTTAAGCGGTATGGAGTTAAATAACTCTATCGAACCGCTTTATGTACGTCCGCCTGATGCTAAACTAGCTAAAAAGGATAAGCTTTAAAAGAATCTTATCCTTTTTAATTGTGCCTGAATCTGTTGCAATGATTGTGTAAATTATTGTTGAGCCTATATTAAGAAGTAATTAAAAATATAGGTAATAGAAATGCAGATAGAAAAGCATAAAAAAATAAATGAAGCAATAGATCTACTGATAGAGGGGGGAGTAGATTTAAAGACGGTGCTTAGTCAGAATGGATTAATTAAGGAATTAACCAAGGGTATTTTAGAAAGAGCTTTGCAAGCTGAGATGTCGGAGCATTTAGGTTATAGCAAATATGATAGAGCTGCAACTGAGAATACAAGGAAGGTAGCTTCAGTAAGAATTTGCTTAGTGAGAATGGCTCTATAG
Organism: Holacanthella duospinosa; assembly: GCA_002738285.1. NCBI lineage: Eukaryota > Metazoa > Arthropoda > Collembola > Poduromorpha > Neanuridae > Holacanthella > Holacanthella duospinosa. The sequence goes on along the minus strand of NIPM01000149.1, from coordinate 276,280 downwards.
AGCTAAATGTTCCAAGGGATAGACGAGGTAAGTTTGAACCTATAATAGTCTCAAAGAAACAAACAAGAATAGATGGTTTAGACCAAAAGATAATATCCTTATACGCAAAGGGTATGAGTTTATCTGATATTAAAACTCAATTACAGGAATTATATGGGACAGAAATCAGCGAAAGCTTAATCAGCAGGATTACAGATGAAGTAATAGATGAGGTCAGAATTTGGCAAAGCAGACCTCTTGAATCATTATACCCTATAGTATATTTTGACTGTTTGGTAGTTAAAGTAAGGCAAGATAAACTTATAATTAATAAATCAGTATATGTAGCTTTAGGTATAGATCTATCTGGAAGAAAGGATATTTTAGGATTATGGATAAGCGAGAATGAAGGAGCTAAATTTTGGCTTGGTAATTTTACTGAAATGAAGAATCGAGGAGTCAAAGATATCTTAATTGCTTGTAG
>NIPM01000149.1:239359-275573 GCA_002738285.1 Holacanthella duospinosa | reverse complement strand
ACCCTACGATTTTTTAGAGAGGTTGTTGGCAGTATGGATACAAGGGTTGAAAATTAGTTAACAAAATAGTTCGCATTAGTTTTTTAGCGACGGTAACCGAGTGAAAAAAAGTGGATTTAATATGATCAAAACCATAAGTAAATAGTGAAAATAGTTGTTTTTCAACTGATTTATACTGTTTGATTGGTATTGGGTTGAGAGAGTTTTTTATTAAACCGTTTTTTACAATTAAAGCTGCTGCAATAGAAGTTACCACCAATAATTTTTGGAATCTTTCGGGATTTACCAAGTGGCTTTTTTCAATATCAAACCCACCACTTTTCAGGTGTTTGAACAATCTCTCAATTGACCAACGATATTTGTATAAAGCAAAAATATCCATTTCAACCGGAAAAGTAGAGATTAAAACCATTAGCTCGCCTTTATCATTTTTATAGGTAGAAAAAGTAACTTTATGGTGCCATAAAACACCTTTATAACTCTTATACTCCAAGGCTTTTAGGTTTTTAAACATTTCCCTAACTCGTAAAGTTTTTAAACCATTTTCTAGACGAATTTTATAATCACTCTTTGCGGGAATAACAAAATCTACTTTGTTTTCAACTAAAAAATCCAACCAGTCTTTATTCATAAATTCTCGATCAGCAAGTAAATGTTTAATTTTTTTAGCCCCAAAGTTTTGTATAAATTCATGCAAAAATTCTTCCATAAACTCAGAAGAACATCCACCGCCATGTGTTAGACTCTGCCAGTAAATAGGCACTGACATTTTGCCAATAACTATACTTAAAAACAGTATATTGATATCTGATTGTCCGAATTGCCAATTTGTCCGATCCATTACAACTATATAACTTCCTTCGCCAAACAGGTTTAAAATAAATTTTGCAACCTGTAAATAGTTGAAGGTAAATTCTCTAAAAAAACGGTATACAGCATAATCTATTAAGCTATTNAATCAACCTTATACTACTTCAATAACCCTTATTCAAGCCTCTTAATAACCTCCTTCTCAAAAAATCGTAGGGTGGTATGGACAATAACTCATTCAATGCAGGAAGTAATATCAACTCCACCTACTCTTTCTTGGAATACTCATCCTATATTCGGTAACTTACCTTTAAAGTCATAATTTACAAACCCGTGTAATGCAGGTTTTACTATTATATCTTGTACTAAATAATTAGTTACGCTTTATGGATTGAACCACAATCGAAAGATTGCGGTGCTATTGCATGGCTAGGTTTTTCCGTAATTGCGAGAAAGTATTGCCCGCGTGGATACCGATGTCATTCCTGCGAAAGCAGGAATCCAGCATCAAGCGAGATAAATCAAGCTTTTAATTTCAAAAATTTGCTGTATTTGTACTTTTTTCTGGATTCCTACTTTCGCAGGAATGACATCGAGGGCTTTTTAAAAATTATCCGGTACTATAAGTCGTATGACCGATCTCTATTCATTTATCGGAGTTTCTACCAAAGCATGCTGTAATACTTGATCAACATTTGACACGGATATAATTTCTAAACTTTCTTTTATATTCGGCGGTATATCTTTTAAATCTTTGACATTCTCTTCTGGAATCAGTACTTTTTTAATCCCTCCCCTACTTGCAGCAAGTAACTTCTCTTTAAGACCACCGATAGGTAAGACATTTCCTCGCAAAGTAATTTCACCTGTCATTGCTACAGTGCGGTGTACGGGTATTTTGGTCATTAATGAAACAATAGTAGTAAACAAAGCACAACCTGCAGAAGGACCGTCCTTTGGAATAGCACCTGCCGGTACATGAATATGAATATCAAAATCTTTATAATTATCGTATTTTAATCCAAAAGCTGTTGCTCTACTTCTAAAGCAGCTATATGCAGCCATTGCCGATTCTTTCATAACATCACCAAGCTTTCCGGTGGTCTTTATTTCACCTTTACCAGGGAATGCTAAAGCTTCAATAGTTAAAAGCTCACCTCCTACTTCAGTATAAGCAAGCCCTGTAGTATTTCCTATTTGATCTTCTTTCTCAGCAAGCCCGAAATTATATTTTTTAGCCCCTAAAAATTCTTCAAGGTTATTACTATCTATGGCAATATGCTTAACCGTTTTATCCGCTAAAATTTGCTTTAATGCTTTTCTAGTTAACGCTCCTATTTCACGTTCTAAAGATCTTACTCCTGATTCTTTAGTATAATATCTAATTAAATCTAAAATTGCCGTTTCGGATATAGTAATTTCATCTTTTTTAATTTTATGTACTTTAAATTGTTTTGGAACTAGATAATTTTTGGCAATTTGGAGCTTTTCTTCCTCTACATAACCGGAAATATATATTTTTTCCATTCTATCACTTAAAGCTCTCGGTAAATCATGAGAATTAGCAGTAGCAATAAATATTACATTTGATAGATCATATTCTACTTCTAGATAATGATCAACAAAGTGACTATTCTGCTCAGGGTCTAATACCTCAAGCAAAGCGGATGCCGGGTCGCCTCTAAAGTCAGAACTCATTTTATCGATTTCATCAAGCAGCATTACCGGATTACTAGTCTTGACTTTCTTAAGTTGTGTCAGAATTTTACCGGACATTGATCCAAGATAAGTTTTTCGGTGTCCTCTGATTTCCGCTTCATCACGAACGCCACCAAGAGCAAATTTAGTGTATTTTCTACCCATACCTTCGGCAATAGATTTTACGAGCGAAGTTTTACCGACACCCGGCGGACCGATCAAACATAATATAGGTCCTCTAATTTTACTTGAACGCTGTAATACCGCTAAATATTCTATAATTCGCTCTTTAACTTTTTCGAGTCCAAAATGATCACGATTTAAAATTTTTTCTGCTTGATTGATATCAATTTTAGTAGCATCATATTTACCCCAAGGTAGGCTAAGCAAAGTCTCAAGATAATTACGTGTTACCCCCGACTCTGCCGACATTTGATTCATGCTACGGAGTTTTTTAAGCTCAGATTCTGCTTTCTCTTTAGCTTCTTTTGATAATTTTAAACTTTTAATTTTTTTCTCAATATCGGCAAGTTCTGATTTATCTTCATCAAGCTCTTTTTGAATAGCTTTCATTTGTTCGTGCAGATAATAATCACGCTGCGTTTTTTCAATTTGCTTTCTTACTCTTTGCTGCAATGCTTGTTCGGTTTCTGAATTTACTATATTGGAAGTAAGCGTACTAATAACCGTGGTGATACGTTTAAAGGGGCTGGTTTCTTCTAATAAATGCTGCTTTGCCTCAAGTGAAGTTATCAAATGTGAAGCTAATATATTTATAATATTTATGAAATTAGTGCTATTACTTATTTTTTTATTGATAGTTTCAATAATTTCCGCATTAACTTTCTTATCATTAATAGCATATTTACTAAATAGCTGCACTGCATTATCAACGAGTGAACGCATGTTATTAACGTCAAATATTTCTTCATCCGGAATAACTTCGTAATTCGCTTCAAAAGCATCATTGCCTTTAATATTGCTTAGTTTTACTCGTGCTATTGCTTCTATTAAGATTTTTGCCGTACTATTAGGCAGCTTCACTATTTGGATAATCTTGGCGAGTATACCTGTGTTATAAAGTTCATTTTTACTAGGGTTTTCTTGATCAAATTTTTTCTGTAAAGTTACTAAAATATATTTACTATTATTTTCCTCGGAAATGGTAGTATGAGAGAGTGCTTGCAGCGATTTTTGCCTACCCACAAAAATAGGAGCAATTACTCCTGGAAACACTACCATATCTCGTAATGCCATAAGCGGCAGGGATTTTTTATTCATCAATAAAACCTTTTAAAATTTCCAATTATTAACTATATAATATAGTATAAACACGATTTCAAGCCATCTTTATTAATTATATTTATGAATTTATTACTACAATCCTCTCAAAATGTAGCAGCCGCACATAATAGAATAAAACAATATCTACATTTAACTCCGATCGTTCATTCTGAAAGCTTAAATGAGATGCTCGGTCACGAGATTTTTTTTAAAGTTGAATCATTACAAAAAACCGGTGCATTTAAAGTTAGGGGAGTGTTAAATCATTTATTAGAACTAAAAGAACAAGGAAAATTACCTGATCAAATAGTCGGTTATAGTACAGGTAACCATGGAATCGGTCTTGCTTATGCGAGTAAATTATTCGGTATTAAAACAAGAATTTATTTACCGTTAAATACTTCAAAAGTAAAGCAACAAGCAGCTCTTCATTATGGCGGTGAAGTTATATATACGATGACTCGGCAAGAAGCAGAAGAAAGAGCAAACAAAGATACGGAGCAAGGATTTTACTATATGCACCCCTCCGATAGCGATTCTACAATAGCAGGTGCCGGCACGTTATGCTATGAAGCATTACAGCAGCTAGGCTTTAATCCTGATGCTATTTTTGCATCTTGCGGCGGCGGCGGTTTAATTGCAGGTTCTTATCTTGCTAAGGAATTAATATCTCCCACAAGTTTATTAATAGGTTCAGAACCTCTTACGGCTAATGATGCTTATTTATCGGTTAAAAACGGCTCAATATATAGGTTTGATGACGCACCGACTACCATCGCAGACGGTCTTAAAACCTTGAGTGTATCGGCTCGTACATTTGAATACTTAAAAAAGCTAGATCATTTTTATTTAGCAGAAGAATATCAAATATATTACTGGACGGCGTGGCTTACTCATTTACTTAAAGTAATATGCGAGCCGTCAAGTAGCATAAATATGGTTGCAGTGGTAAATTGGTTAAAAATGCAATCCAAACCTCAAAAATTACTGGTACTAATCTCAGGCGGTAATATAGATCCTATTCTTTATAATGAATTATGGAAAGAGGAGTATTTAACCGTTCCACCAAGCATTAAGATTTAACCCTTATTTCTTACTACTCCTTGATTTTGAGTAAGAGTATTAGGAGTATTTTTCGGGGGTTTTATACTAGAATTTCTTAGTTTTATTAAATCTTCAAATATGGTTTTATCAAATGCTATTGGATTGATTTTTCTGAGTTCCGCTAAATTAAAATTATTAACTTGTTGCGGTTGAACTATAATAGGCTCACCCGTAACAGGAATTAAATTTTTAAATTGAGGGTTAGCTACTACCTTATCTTTATTTTCATTCAAAAATTTTGTTAGACCTTCAGCAATTTCGGGATTTGTTAAAGCGTTTGAAAAGATTTTATCATTAATTACTTTTACAACATACTCATCACTTTTAATCACATATTCATTGACAAGTTTTCCTAATCTTTGCTCTAAATAATCTTTACCATTAAATACTTGCTTAAATTTTTCCCACCAAGAAGTACCTCTATCATTAATATCCTTTAATTCAGTGGCTATTTTAGTACTATTTTTAGCTAGATAAGTAGAATCTAACTTATTTAATTCCCGTATTATTACTTCAGGATTTTTTATGCCTGATGAGTTAGTAAGTGCAATAATTTGTTCTAATTGCTTACTAATTTCATTATTTTTTTCTAATCTATTATTAATCTGCTGCACCGTGTTAGTGGCTGCCTTTTGTAATTCCTTAAATTCCGTTTGAGATAATTGATTTACTCTTGGAATAAACCCCTTACTCTCTTCATCAAATTTCTGATTTTTATCTCCTTGAATAATAAATTTTTCATATTGTTCAAGTTTTTCCGGAGTATTTTTAGGAACTTGTTTTAAAATCTCTATAGCTTTATCTTTTATAGCCTGTGCATATTGCTCTTTAGGTATAGCCTTTCCACTTACGGCTATTAATGCTTCTTTAGTTGCTCTTATGGGACTAGCAAAGATTTCTTCTTCATCTTCCACACCCATAAATGATAATTCATCAAAAGATCCTCCTTTATTTAGAGGAAGTACAAAACCCTTAAGTGCTGCTTCGGCCCTTGCGACATCAAACTTTAGCTTATCTGCTGCACTAGGTATTAGTTTCGTATCTTGTCCTAAATTAATATGCAGGTTATCTACTAATTTTTGCACATCTTTATTTTCTACAACTTCGCTAATAATTTTACTTGCAAGAACTTCAAGCGTACTAGTAATATATTCTTCAGATTGTAAATGTTGCCCAATAGGATCAGTAGTAACAATATTTTTATTCAAACTATCTAATCTACTATCTACATTTTTTATATCAACTATTTTTCCTTTTACTGCCGCCGATATCTCAGTTATTTCATCATTTTTTTTAATTTTTTCAATAGTATCGTCTCTATTAGTTACAATCTCTGCCATATATTACTCATTATTAAAATATTTGATATCATGAATCAAATTATCAAACTTCTTAAAAATTCGCAACTATATTATCATATAAATCACTACTTACTATGCCCTGACTGTTGCCCCCTATCTCTACTTTTATTAAGCTTATCAGCATGAGATATAGGTGTTGATATAGAAGACTTATATCCTTGAGGTATTGTTTTATTTTGCTCCTTACCTTGCTCTTTTTTTGCTGTTACGATATTGATTCCTTTATCTTGTTTTGCTTCCTGTAGTTCTTTTTGCAAATTGTTCGTATTTATATGTAGACTATTACTTTCTTTAAAGTTAGCGACTGCTTTATCTATATTTTTTTGAGCATAATCCGTACCGGTAAAAACTGCTACTATTTTTTGCCATAGCTTAGGTTGGGCTACTCTTTGTAATTCTAATGCTATACTTTCTCCCCATCCGTGTTCCGTTAAATATCCAGGATCTAACTCTGATAGTACAGCATAAGCCATTAAGCTATTGCCAAACTATAACTTACTGCTTCAAAAAAATCTGTAAAATTATCGGCAGTTTTACGAATATAATTTTTTATCCTAAACCAATGATGCTCTATTGGATTTAGATCGGGACTATAGGTGGGTAATAATAAAATACTAGCTCCCACGGATTTTATTAACTCTTCTATCTTTTTACTTTTATGAAAGTTAATATTGTCCATTATTACCACTTGCCCTTGCTTTAATTCTTTTATCAAAAACTCTCTTACATAAGTTTCAAATAGCTCACTATTACAACTTCCTTCAAAAACTAAAGGGGCAATAATATCCTTATTACAGAGGGCAGCTATCATAGAAACCCTTCTTTTATGTTGAAATATTTTCTTACCGTAACATCTTGATCCTTTTTGACTCCACCCCTTTATAGGACATGCATTATCCTCTATGCCAGATTCGTCTAAATATACTAAATCTTTTCGTGGTATATCTTTTATTTTCTCTATAAATTCGAACCTGGCATTCTCATCTCTCTTGGGATGAATAAAAGTTTTTTTTATATGTGTAACCCAATTTTTGAATATATCTCCAAATAGTAGTAGGTGCATATTTGCCCGATACTTTCGCAAGCTCTTTTAAGCTCTTATCTTTATTATTATCGATAAACTCTTTAAATTCCTTTATGTCGCTTATCTTAATATTGTGACCTTTTTGATAATTCTCCTTAGGTTTTATATCACCAGTCTCTTTTTTAATATCTATCCACTTATGCAAAGTCTGCCGTGAGATATTAAGTAATTTTTTAACCTTAGTTATACTTAATCCCTCCTCTATTAGCTTTAAGGCTCTTATTCTTAGTGCGTATGGATATGGCTTACTCATTGCTAGTAATAAATTTTATTTACTTATAGCTTATTACTTTTAGTTATAATGTCAATAGCTTAATGGATTATGCTATACTTAATGGAGCCTGACGATTTCCTTCAGGTTTATTAGCATCTTTAGCCATATCACTTCCTCTATTAATTATTATAAACCCCAACTATGGATTAGCGATAGGGAATAAAGTCTAAAAAAAGAAGAGAATAAAGCAAGAGTAAAAAGAAAAATATACAAGGAGAGGAGAATACTCTATAGAAGTTTTAGCAATAAAACAAAGAGTATCCCCATGAAGAAAGATATAACAGCATTATTTTGTTTTGTCGATGATTTTTGTAAATTGAGTGATAAGTTGATAAACAGTTCTTATTTATCAGAACATAGTAAAAAAGCCACTAGAGTATCGGCAATGACTTACTCAGAGATTTTAACGANCTAGTAAACCTATTTTTGGCTTTATTATTTTTTGATTTAGATTCATTGTGACCTTCCATTTTTTTATCTGTATTTTTTAATACATTATTTTTATTAAATGTAAGATCAAATGTCAACTACTACAACTTACAATTATATACCAAAGAATTTCCAAAACTTGTTTCATATGATCGCTTTATAGTCTTAAAGAAAAGAGTTTTAAGCTATTTAATTTTGTTACTTGAATGGTATTTTCATCAAGCAAAGGCTAGCGGAATTTCTTATATTGATGCCACACCTTTAGCTGTTTGTCATCCAAAGAGGATATCTCGAAATAAGGTTTTTACTAGAGTTGCAGCATTGGGAAAAACGACCAAAGGATGGTTTTTTGGACTAAAGTTACACTTCCTAATTAATGAGAAAGGAGAAATCCAATCGCTTAAATTTACCAAAGGTAATGTAGATGATAGAGTTCCTGTGCTTTCTACTAAGGCTATTACTGGATTACTGTTTGGAGATAAGGGATATCTAAAGCAAGAACTTTTTGATACATTACACGAGCGAGGTTTAAAATTGGTTACGGGTATTAAAAAAGGAATGAAAAATAAACTTATGCCTTTAGCTGAAAAAGTTTTATTACGTAAACGCTCGATTATTGAAACAGTATTTAGCGTTTTAAAAAACTCTTTTGAGATAGAGCATACAAGACACAGGTCTATTTGGAATGCCTTTGTTCACATTCTTTCGACCTTAGTTGCTTATTCTCTAAAAGCTAATAAACCTACTATTACTTACTGCTTTTAATCCATAGTTGGGGTTATTAATTAAATTAGATAATAATTAGTTAAAGAATGCAAACCCATTTAAAATTTATGAATGAAAATTAATTAAAATTTGTAAAAGGAATTGTATTTTTTCATAGAAGAGGTTTTAATCGTAATTTCGTCAGGGATTTCGGTTATGAATCTTGAAGGGTAAGAGCGGACTATTTCATAAAATATTTTTCGGCTTTCTGCGTGGGTAATGTAGAGGTCTTTTTTGGCTCTCGTAATGCCGACATAAGCAATTCGGCGTTCTTCTTCTAAGCCTTTTTCCCCGTCTTCGTCTAGAGATCTTTGAGACGGAAACACCCCCTCTTCCCATCCCGGTAAGAATACCACATCAAACTCAAGACCTTTCGCAGCGTGCAGGGTCATTATAGTAACAGAGCCACCGTAATTGGTTTCAAGCACTTCGTTTTCCATAACCAAACTAGAATGCTCGATAAAATCGTGAATATCATTAAACTCGGCAATAGCTCTAAGCATCTCGTTAATATTTTCAATTCTACCAAGTGCTTCTTCAGTTTTCTCTTCCTTAAGCATTTCAAGATAACCGGAATCATCAAGTATGGCTTTAGTAACGTTTATCGGGGCATCGATGTTAAATCTTTCATGCCAATTATCGACTTTAGTCACAAAATCTTTTAAAGTATCATATGATTTTGCTTTAATCTCAGATTTTTCTAGCATTTCCTTAATAGCCGCAAAATTAGAAATACTCTGCTCAATAGCATAGGTTTTAATTTTGCTTAAACTAGCTGCTCCTATTGCTCTTTTCGGTACGTTTATAATACGTTCAAGTGCTAAATTATCGTTTGGATTCAAAGCAATACGGATATAGGCAAGGACATCTCTAATTTCCATTCGCTCATAGAATCTTAAGCCCCCTATAATTTTATAAGGCATAGCACTATTTATAAAAGCTTCTTCAAAACTTCTTGTTTGAAATCCTGCTCGCACTAATATTGCAATATTACCGGCATTATAATTCCCTTCTCTTACTAACCTATCTATTTCACCGGCTATATATCTTGCTTCTTCTTTATCACTCCAACAAGAGATAATTTTTATCTTTTCACCGCTTTCTCTATCCGTCCATAACGTTTTACCGTGACGGTTTTTATTATTATTTATAACATTGGAAGCAGCAGCAAGTATTGGCAATGTTGATCTATAATTCTGCTCTAATTTAATAATTGTTGCACCTACAAAATCTTTTTCAAACCGTAATATATTGCCGACTTCCGCCCCTCGCCAGCCGTAAATAGACTGATCATCATCACCCACACAACATATATTTTTATGTAAGCTTGCGAGCATCCTTGCCCATAAATACTGTACGACATTTGTATCTTGATACTCATCTATCAAAATATATCGATATTTTTCTTGATAATGTCTTAATATATCAGGATTTTTAATGAAAAGCTCGTTATTATAAAGTAGCAAATCTCCAAAATCCAACGCATTAGAGATAAGAAGATTTTGCTGATATTCTTGATAAACAAGTTTTGCTACTCGCTGCAAAGGTAGATTAGTGTCTGAAGCCGATAATTGACTTGGTAATAATCCTTGATCTTTCCACCTAGAAATTATGATATGTATTAATTTAGGAGCATATTTTTTAGTATCAATATCTTTCAGTTTTACTATATCTTTAACTAGTTTTAATTGATCATCATGATTAATAATAGTAAATCTGTTATTTAGACCAAGATTTAGATGCTCTATATGGTCCCGTAATATCCTAGCTGCCATTGAGTGAAAAGTACCGATATTAAGCCCGTAGCAATTAATTAAGCTATGAACCCTTTCAGCCATCTCTTTAGCAGCTTTATTAGTAAAAGTAACGGCTAGAATATTTTGAGGTGAGGCTAGATTTTGGTGAATAATATTCGCTATTCTTGAGGTTAATACTTTCGTTTTACCTGTCCCTGCACCTGCAAGCAATAAAAGCGGTCCTTCAGTATGAAAAACTGCCTTTTGTTGCTGCGGATTTAATGTATGTATGAAGTCTTGGTTTTGCATTATTTGTACAATTTACATATTGTTAGACTGGGACTAGTATGTCATTCCCGCGTAGGCTGGAATCCAGTAAAACATATAAACACTTGTTTTTATATGTTTATTTTGTCAATAATATGTAATTTTGCATTAATATTAAAGTTATTTTTTTTAGATTCCCGCCTACGCGGGCATGACATCGAAACATTAAAAGATTACCTAACTCGTCTCAGGTTTTTAATAATATAAGAAAGAGTAATTATCGGATTACAAAGGATTATTTTAAACAACTTAAAATAAGAGCTTAAATTTCTATCTTCAATAAACCAATTATATAAATTATTTATAGGTTTAATTTTATCAGGAATAATATATTTATCCTTATATAATTCTTTTAAAGCTCTTTTTGCCTGTTTTGCCTCTACTTTACGCTCTATTGTTAAGCTTTGATCATGAACTCTATAGAAATATAAAGATTCAGGTATATGAGCAAATTTCGTGACAAATCCAAGACGAAGCCAATATTCATAATCATCAACTAACTGCATATTTTCATTATATCCGCCTACTTGCTGTGCTAAATCTGCTCTATATAAAAAACATGCACCGACACAATCTCTAATCGGTAAAAACTCAGGCGATTCTTGATAAAGCCTGGTTCCTATTTTACCTTGCTCATCTATTAAGGTATAATCAGTGTATACAAGTCCTATATCAGACGAATTATCTAGAACACTGCTCATTTCCTCTAAAGCATTTTCATGGAAAAGATTATCATCTGAAGTCCAAGTAAAATACTGTCCCCTAGCCTCTTTAAAAGCGATATTAAGACTATTAGGCAATTTGTTATTAGTCTCGTTTACTATTACTTTAATACGTGAATCTTGCTCTGCATATTCCTTAGCAACAAGCACACTATTATCTTTCGAGCAATCATCAATAATAATAAGCTCGAAGTCTTTAAAGCTTTGCTTAAGACAGCTTTCAATAGCAAAAGGTAATAGTTTCTCTCTATTGTAGACCGGCAGAACTATAGAGATTTTAGGAAAGCTAAAGTTCTTCATGTACTCCTAACATATCAAGTATTTCTATATATTGAATTACGATTTCTTGTAATCCTTCGGAATAGTAATTATGCTCAAAGTTTAATAATGTATTGCATAAAGCATTATTAAGCTCTTGGGGTATTATGATATCGATCTTATTAAAACTTTCAATTAATTGTACTATAGGATGAAAAAATCCAATTGAAAGCGGCATCTTTTGGTCCAGTAATTCAGCCAAATTATTAGATATTATGTGTAAATAGTGATTCACTTTTTCTCTATCTACTAGATAAAGCCGTTCATAATTATCAAGGATAAAGCTAACTTGTTCAATTTTTTTTTCAATATCATCTACAGGTACCGGCATAATTTTTATTCATAATTATTATTGAAATTAGTTCCTTCACCACTGAATTGAGTATATAAAAATGATCATTCTATTGTTAAAACTTTAATTTCATTAGGTATAAAGAAATCAGAAGCAGGATTAGACGAAATATAACTTAAAAAGAATTCACAACATTCATAAATACAAGATTCATTATAGTCTAAAAATACTAAATCAAAAAACTTTTTACATCTTATAGACAACTCAGCATAATTTACATCTTCTTGTTCTGCCAAATTTATTATATATTTTACTTCTTCTTTTTCAGACTTAACATTACTAAATATTGGCATATTTATTATATTATATTCTGTAAATTTATATATTTAGTATTTAGATATTCAAATATCCCTTCAAACGCGCCTTCAACTCCAAAACCTGAAGCTTTACGTCCAGCAAAAGGTGCTTTGGCATTTGCAGGTAACGGGTCGTTAATCGATACCATACCAAAATCAAGCTTAGACGCTATCATTTGTGCCACGGATATATTATTTGAATATACAATCCTTGCAAGCCGTATTCGGTATTATTTGCACGTTCTATTACTTCTTCTAACTCTTGGAATTTATAACAAGCAATCACCGGACCGAATATTTCCGTTTTAAGGATATCCATATTATCTAAACAGTCAATAATAATAGTCGGTTCAATGAAATTATTAACGGCTTTACCGCCGCAAATTAATTTAGCTCCTTTATTTTGTGCATCAGCAAGTAGCTTTTGTATTTTTTCTATTGCAGCCGAATTAATTAAAGGACCTATATTTGATATTTTGTCAAATCCGTCACCGGCTTTAAGCTTAGTAAATTTAAGACTTAGAATCCCTATGAATTTTTCATATATAGATTCTTCTATAAATATTCTGTTAGGTGAAGCACAAGACTGCCCGCTGTTTCTAGTTTTAGCAATTACTAAATCATTTGCAACTTTTTCTAAATCATTATCTGCGGTTATAATAAAAGGAGCATTGCCGCCAAGTTCTAAAGATAAACGTTTTAGAGTATTTGCAGCATTTTGATATAGAATTTTACCGACATTCGTAGAACCGGTAAATGATAATTTACGAAGCCTAAAATCATTACAAAAAGCCTTACCTATAACATCCGAATCACCGGTAATTACGTTAAATACTCCGGCGGGCAAACCGGCATCTACTGCCAATTTTGCAAGTACTAAAGCTGATAGAGGCGTAAGACTTGACGGTTTTAATATAACGCTGCAACCGGCTGCTATTGCAGGCACTACCTTACGAGTAATCATCGCATTTGGAAAATTCCAAGGGGTTATAGCAGCAGAAGGTCCAATGGGCTCATATTGCGTAACGATTTTATGAGCTTTATTATTACCGGGTTTGATAGTCGAATGAATATTATGAATAGCATATGTATACCAATCAATAAAAGATACTCCGTATAGAATCTCTTTTTTGGATTCAGAGAGTATCTTCCCCTGCTCTAAGGTTAATATATGACTTAACTCATCAATATTTTCGATTACTAAATTATACCATCTTCTAAGAATCGCTATTCTTTCTTCAAATGAACTCTGCGACCATGAAGAAAAAGCCTTAACCGTATTATCAATTGCCGAATTAATTTCGGATAATTCTAAATTCGGAACTGTAGCGATTTCTTTTAAAGTCGAAGGATTAATAACGGATATTTGCTTTCCAAATGCTACAAATTCACCGTTTATATAATTTTTGCCTGTAATGTTTTTAAGTAAGTTCATATCTCCCCCAATATATCTATAGTCAATTCAGTTGGATTCGGATACAAGGAGCGAGTCCAAATCAATTGACTATAATCTTAAAATTATCTAATAATACTAGCAAGGGAAATATAATAATTAAGCTGCTTCTTCGTAACAACTTTTTACTACTCCGGCAATTTCTGTATCAGACTTCTCTATTCCAATAGTGAACTCTTGACCATCTATATAAAATATAGTTCCTGTCTCAGTTTCTATTTTTTTTCCAATAAAAACATCACCTTTTTGTACTCGAGTTACCAAATTTAGCTTCTCGCCTAATATTTTCCAAATCACTACCTTTTGCCCGATATTATCAATATATTGCTCAAGCTGATTCAACCGTTAGAATCCGCTAAACTAACATGAGTAAAGCCCCCATACATAGCGATTTCTTCAAAAAATTCTTTATTATAGTTCTCACCAAAGCCTACAAGCGTACATATTAAATTGAGGATTTTGTATTACAGCAATTGCAGAATCTATAACCTCTTGTTGAGTAGTATTACAGTCAGTTCCTTCGTTCCTTCCATCAGTAAATACTATAATAGTAGAATGCATATCTATTTTTTCTTTTATAATTCTAAAGCCTCTTTAACAGTACCATACAACCTTGTATATCCGTCAGCATTAAAAGCTTCTACATATTTCTTAATATCCTCAATAGTATTTTCCTTACTAGAAAAAAATTCCATGCTAGATTTATTGTTAAATGAAACTATATTAATTTCCCCATTAGGAATCTCAACTAATTTAGTTAGTATCTTTTGTATATTATTTTTATAATCACTAAAAGTATTTTTCATGCTACCGCTAATATCAATCAATAAAGTCATATAATGAGTATTATCATTATTTATTGCTTCTGAATCTTTAGAAGAAAACATAATAGGAAGCTTATCTTCTTCCTGCCAAACAAAACCATTTAATATCGGAAATAAATATTTTAATAGATATTGTTTATCAATAATAAATTCATCTTTTAAGCTATAAGCGATAATAGGTGGTTTACCGTCAGTTTTATAAGCCTGTAAGCCTTGCATTGCTGCACCATTATTTAGAGTAAAAGTTAAGCTATTATTTTCTTTATGAGAAATAATTTGGGATATTAACTTCGAAAATTCAGTAGGTGGATAAGTATAATTCGTAGCCGGTGTTGCTTCACCTGTTAAAATTTTTGATAATTTATTTTCATCAGTTATAGTAGCTTGCAACATTCCAAGTTACCCCTCACTAATCTGTTGTTGAAAAGGATCTCCAAAAGAAAACTGAAATTGAGTAGTTAATGATTCTTTATTAAATTTAGCTTCTAACTTCATTGTATTAAAAGTTTCAGATAGATTAAACTTAGTTACAAAATCTCCATCTACTAATTTATGAAATAATTGCCCTGCTTCTATATCCGAAGTATCTATATTATGAGGCTCAGCTTCTCCTAATTTTTTTGGCTTATCCTCATTATCCTTAAATAAAGCATGTATCACATTCTTCTTTAATTCCTCAGGGGATGCTAATAATGTACGAAAATGTTCTAAATCTTTAGAAGTGGTTTTAAAAATGACTTTATTATCGGTTACCTTTGTAACTTCTACCTTTGTTCCTATAGCTTTTAAAAAAATTTCCCATTTTTTTCTGAAGTTAAGTGTTGTATAGGCATAATTCCTCTCTATTTTATAAAATTAGAAAGAGAGATTATATTACTATAATTTTCAATACAAGAATTTATTAAAAAAAATTAATAAATTCTTATGCTGCTGTTTCTTTTTTTTAGGAAATTTATTATTTATTCAAAAATTTCTCTGCTTCAAGAGCCGCCATACAGCCTGTTCCTGCAGCAGTTACAGCTTGCCTATAAATTTTATCCTGAACATCACCCGCAGCAAAAACTCCTTCTACACTAGTTTTAGTCGTGCCTGGCTTCGTGACGATATAATTATCATCGTCCATTGCAATTTGTCCGGTAAATAGCCCCGTATTCGGTGCATGTCCAATAGCTACGAATACACCGCTACAATTCACTAAACTAATTTCTTTAGTGTGAATATTTTGAATTTTAACTCCGGTAACGGATTTTGGTTTATTGCTACCTACAATTTCATCTATTACATGATCCCAAATAACCGATATTTTAGGATTTTTAAATAATCGATCTTGCAATATTTTTTCAGCTCTAAAACTATCTCTTCTATGCACTATAGTAACTTTGCTAGCATGATTGGTTAAATATAAAGCTTCTTCTACTGCACTATTTCCTCCCCCTACTACAACTATTTCTTGATTCTTAAAAAAGAAACCATCGCAGGTAGCACATGCCGAAACACCAAAACCACGAAATTCCTGCTCTGAAGCTATACCAAGCCATTTTGCTTCTGCACCTGTACAAATAATTATACTATCTGCTTCATACTCATTCCCAGCTCCGGTAAATACTTTAAAGGGTCTTTTTGATAAATCAATTTTTTCTACGTAATCACTAATAATTTCTGTACCGACATTTTGAGCTTGCATAGACATCTGCTCCATAAGCCAAGGTCCTTGCACCGTTTCCGCAAATCCAGGATAATTTTCAACATCGGTGGTAATTGTAAGCTGCCCACCGGGCTGCATGCCATTTATTAATATTGGTTTTAAAGCGGCTCTAGCCGTATAAATAGCGGCACTTAAACCTGCGGGACCTGAACCTATTATTAGTACTTTAGCAGTAATTTTCATAATTATTGTTTGTTTATTAATTTTCTTTTTTGTTTTCTAATTTCTCTATCCAAGACTTAATATATTTAATTTCCTCAATATTCATTAATGATGGAGAATGTCCTGCATATTTTATTTCATAAAGATCAAAAGTTTTTGTTTCTTTCATTTTTTTAACGGTAGATTTTGTTAAAACTTGAGATTTCAGCCCATGAATTACTAATGTTTTACATTTTATTTTATTCCATATAGACCACATTTCTACATCTTTTTGTTTACCGGTATTTTTCATTCCTTTTGTTATAGCCGGATCATAATTCATTTTATATTTTCCGCCGAATGTAGAAATGACACTATATTTCGTTAAATAATCCCAATCTTCTTCGTCTTTAATACCTGATTGTGCATAAATAAGCTTTAGATGTTCTTTTGCACTAACCAAATCATCTAAGATAATCGTTTTTTTGGCATATCCTCCAATTTTAACTAAAGGAGCAGCATCAATAAATGCTCCTATATCATTTAATATTAAAGCTTTAAAAATATTTTTATATTTACTGGCAAGTACCATACCTATAATACCGCCCATTGAAGTACCGAGCCAAATAGGATTTTTAATATTTAGTCTTTTTAAAAAGAATAACGTATCTTTAATATAGGTAGTATAATTATAATGATTAGTTTTTTTGAAATTTTCGCTATCACCACGCCCAGGATAATTTATTGAAATTACTCTATAATCTTTACTTAATTCTTTAGCTATTTTATCAAAATCATGAGAATTTCTAGTTAAACCGTGAGCACATACTACTATCTTTTTATTATTAGGATCACCGAATTCCACATAAGAAATTTTATGTTTCGGTATATATTGCAGAGGTAATAAATTAATATATGGACCAATTTTTATTGAATTAATTTTCATATGAACCTATTAATTTAAATCACTTAAAAATATACTGACCATTGTCGGCATATATATAACTACAAAAAGCAAAGACAAAAACACGGTAGCAGCAACTTTCTCAGGGTAAAATTTTTGTAAATTTGCTATAACTATAGTATTTGCTGCTAAGGGTGCCGTAGAAAGTAATTTTAACGCATTATAATAATCATTGTTATACCATTTTGTTACAAAATGATCAAACATGATAAATAGTCCTATCCCAAGGGGATAAAATATAAATTTAGCAGCAAAAGTAGCAAGGGTAAATTTTATATCGACTTCAAATTTTTGCAAAGACGAAAGAGCAAGACCGACCATAACCATACCAAGTATCGAAAAAGAGCCTTTCATATTATATATAAAATCATCTAAGAAATCCGGTAAAGTAAAACCACAAAAACTAAACAAACATCCCAAGAAAAAAGCATTTAAAATTGGTAATTTTACTACTTTTAATATGCTGTCGGTAGTATTGGAAAAGCTCCTCATACAAATATAAAAGCCGACAGAACATTCGTAAATATTAACTCCTATCACTGCCATCATGTAAATACTTAATGTATAATCATCAAAAAGTGCAGCAGCTATAGGCAACATAAAATAGCCGCCATTTGCCGTACCTGCAGACAAAGCTATAATATTACGTGTATGATCTTGCCAAAATTTACCAAAAAAATAATAAGAAAAGAGCGATAAGAGTGTTGCAATTACAAATGTTACGACCGTAACGCTTAATGCCGAAAGTGTTAAGGTTGTACTAGCAGGTATAGTAAAGAATACTATAGGTGATATAAAATAGAATAGTAATGAAGAGATACTATCTCTTTCAACATTTGAATATTTACCTGCTAAAAATCCTATTACTACACTTAACAATACCGAAACGGTTTTAAAAAAAACTATACTAAAGATTATCATGTAATGAGCTAAAGATATAATGACTTATAATACATGAGATTTTATTTTTTTCACTAGGTTTTGTGAACATTTTTAATTGATTTTATATTTTGAGGTATTTTTTAGCGAAAATTAATAGGATTTTTGATAGGATGTTATTCATATTTCAAAAAAATCTTATAATGTGTAGCAAAAAAGAACCAAAATTAAATCTTTTTAGAAATGTTTACAAAACCTAAATTTTGTAAAGATTCTTACTTCATAAACTTTTAATTGAAATATTAAAAGAATTATGTTATTTAAAGCTTCTAATTTAATATCAAGTTCTCTATATGCTTATAAAAAATCTATTTTGTTTTATTATCATATTTTTCTACCTGAATTCTTATGCAACCCCTGCTCCGCTTGGTCTTGAATTAAATAAAACTACACATCTAGACTTAACAAAAAAATACAAAATTATCAATAAAGAACCTAATTATTGGCAAGGATATAATTATTATATAGAACCAAATGAAAAAACTATCTCTAAAGCTTTAGTGATATGTAATGATTTTAATATAATAGAAGCCGTTATTTTAACTATAGATAAAAACAAATTTGAAGAATTTTATAGCATCTTAAAAAATAAATATAGTTTAAAAGAAGAAAACGAAGGAGCGGTTACCTTCAAGGATGGTGATTGTTTAGTAATACTTGAATCTTCTGAATTAAATCCTGAAATGGAACTTGTATATATAACAACCGGTTTCTATAAAGAATTTTTAAATAAACTAGATAAAGAAGAAAAATTAGAACAAGAACAGATGAAGAGATTGCTAGTACAGCATAATCTATTAAGCTATTGACATTATAACTAAAAGTAATAAGCTATAAGTAAATAAAATTTATTNAAAATGTCGCTGATGATATTCCGTGTTCTCTTAGGATAGATACTACAGGTACAGCATAATCCATTAAGGATAACTGTAATATTGATTTTCATTATTCGATATTCATTTATAAATTTATTACTAGCAATGAGTACGCCATATCCATACGCACTAAGAATAAGAGCCTTAAAGCTAATAGAGGAGGGATTATCATATTGATTCCAATTTAAATTACTTAATATCTCACGGCAGACTTTGCATAAGTGGATAGATATTAAAAAAGCATACCACCCTACGATTTTTTGAGAAGGAGGTTATTAAGAGGCTTGAATAAGGGTTATTGAAGTAGTNGATATTAAAAAAGAGACTGGTGATATAAAACCTAAGGAGAATTATCAAAAAGGTCATAATATTAAGATAAGCGACATAAAGGAATTTAAAGAGTTTATCGATAATAATAAAGATAAGAGCTTAAAAGAGCNGTGGATAGATATTAAAAAAGAGACTGGTGATATAAAACCTAAGGAGAATTATCAAAAAGGTCACAATATTAAGATAAGCGACATAAAGGAATTTAAAGAGTTTATCGATAATAATTAAAGATAAGAGCTTAAAAGAGCTTGCGAAAGTATCGGGCAAATATGCACCTACTACTATTTGGAGATATATTCAAAAATTGGGTTACACATATAAAAAAAACTTTTATTCATCCCAAGAGAGATGAGAATGCCAGGTTCGAATTTATAGAGAAAATAAAAGATATACCACGAAAAGATTTAGTATATTTAGACGAATCTGGCATAGAGGATAATGCATGTCCTATAAAGGGGTGGAGTCAAAAAGGATCAAGATGTTACGGTAAGAAAATATTTCAACATAAAAGAAGGGTTTCTATGATAGCTGCCCTCTGTAATAAGGATATTATTGCCCCTTTAGTTTTTGAAGGAAGTTGTAATAGTGAGCTATTTGAAACTTATGTAAGAGAGTTTTTGATAAAAGAATTAAAGCAAGGGCAAGTGGTAATAATGGACAATATTAACTTTCATAAAAGTAAAAAGATAGAAGAGTTAATAAAATCCGTGGGAGCTAGTATTTTATTATTACCCACCTATAGTCCCGATCTAAATCCAATAGAGCATCATTGGTTTAGGATAAAAAATTATATTCGTAAAACTGCCGATAATTTTACAGATTTTTTTGAAGCAGTAAGTTATAGTTTGGCAATAGCTTAATGGATTATGCTGTACTTGGCATTGTCCTATGTCATTCCTGCTTTCGCAGGAATGACAGAAGGAATAACATAGCTACCTACTTCGGAAATTATAGGCATTTGTAAATTATATTTTTTTATCAAATCTAAAACTAATTGTAATGCTTCTACTCCTTCTACTAATTCTTTATATTCTTGTAAAAATTTCTTTTTATCGCTACTAATTCCAAGCTCATAACCGAATTTTGTATTACGTGATCCTAAAGAGTAACAAGTAAGCACTAAATCGCCTACTATTCCCGCTTCTAACAATATATTCTCCCCCTCTTGCATACCTCCTAAAGCTTTCGATAAAATAGCAATTTCTTTTAAAGCGGATACTATAAGCGTTGCTCTTGCATTCTCGCCCTGCTCTCTTGCTAAATCAATCCCGTTTTTAATAGCAAAAATATTTTTTAAAGCTCCTGCCACCTGTAATGTCACAATATCGTTTGTCACATTAGTATTAAAAGATTTTGAAGTGAGATTATAGGCGATTTTATTTGCTACATCTATATCTAAACTTGCAATACTTGCCGAAGTAGATAAATTTTTAGCAAGTTCCTTTGCAAGATTTGGACCGGAGAGAAATACTATAGGATTATTTGGTAATAAAGTTTTTAACCTATCTGAAAATAATTCGGTAGGATTACGAGCAAAACCTTTTGTTGCGATTAAAAGAGTATTGGCTATAGAAATGCCATGAGTTTTTAATAATTTTATTGAATCATCAAAAGCGTAAGACGGCACTGCAATAATAATTAGTTCAAAATCCTCAATTATACCTAAATTTGTAGTAGCCTGTAAATGAGCAGGTAGTTTAACATCCCCTAAATATTTTACGTTAGTTTTGTTATGTAAAATTTCTTTTGCTATTTCCTCATCACGTAAAAACAATGTAACATTATTAGAGCCTTGGGCTGCTAAAGAAGCAAGGCTAGTACCAAAACTTCCTCCACCATAAACCGCAATATTTTTAAATTTATTCACTTATAACTTTCTCGAGATTTACTATTATCACAGGTGACTTATTAACTTCCTGTTTTAAGGTTTTACGGATTGTTCCTTTTATTGCCTCGATCACTTGTTCATCTGATAAAGCTTTTTGCGCTTGGCTTTGTTGAATGGTAACCAGTTCTTTGATGTCGTTTTTAATAAGGTTAACTAATGCCATATCCTCCTTTGAATCAAGCAATCCCGGCATAGATAATATTGGATTTGCGGCAAGTAGTCCTTGTTTATTAATTACTACCGATGCTACCACAATACCCGCTTCACGCATACGTCTTCTAGCTTTAAAAATCGGCGATTCTACAGAGAGTAAATAATTACCGTCAACAGCTAAATAACCGCTTTCAACCTTTGAAATTACTTTTGCATTATTAGGATCAAGCAATACTACACTGCCATTTTCAACCTCTACTGCCTGTTTTATGCCGTTTTTCTTAGCAAGCTTAACATGTTCATGAATATGCACAGGCTCGCCGTGAACAGGGATACAAATATTCGGTCTAATTAGAGAATACATTTTTTGAAGCTCATCAATTGACGGATGACCTGATACATGTACAAAATGGTCTCGCTCGGTAATAACCTCTACACCGCTTTTAACAAATATATTAAACAATCTAAATATTTTCTTTTCATTGCCGGGAATAATTTTTGAAGAAAAAATCATCGTATCTTTAGGTGCAAGCCTTATTGATTGGTGAGAATTGCTAGCTAATTTTGCGGTTGCAGCGAGTGGTTCACCTTGACAACCGGTAGCAATTATAAGTAACTCCTCTCGCCTAAATCTACTAACATCACGTTCGCTAATTAGAGGAGCAATATCTTTAAAATAACCGCTTTCCTGAGCAGCAAGCATCATACGATGCAAACTTCTACCGGTTAAGACTACTTTTCTACCGGCAAGCCCTGCGGCATGAATTATTGTATCAAGCCGCGCTAAATTAGAGGCAAAGGTTGAAACTACTACCATTTTAGGGCAGCCGGCTATAATATCTACTAAACTTTTTCTAACATCCCCTTCAGAACCTGAACTTCCTTTATTAAACACGTTAGTTGAATCACAAACAAGTGCAAGAACCCCTTCATCTCCGTAAGATTTTAAAAGCTCCTCATCGGCTTTTTTACCGAGTATCGGATCGTTATCAAATTTCCAGTCTCCCGTATGTAAAATATTACCCGCCTCCGTACGGATCATAATTGCTTGCATTTCAGGAGCTGAGTGTGTTAGCGGTACCATTTCTAAGGAAAAAGGATCTAGATTTATTTTACTACCGGATTTTACTTCATGAATTTTTATATTTTTAGCAAAATCATATTCATTTAAACGAATTTTTAAAAAATTTGCCGTGAAAGTAGTAGTATAAATAGGACATTTAAGGCTATTCCACAAATATTGAACTCCACCTAAATGATCCTCATGAGCATGAGTTAAAATCAGACCCACTATATCTTTTTTATATTTCTCGATAAAGCTGCTATCGGCAATTATCATATCAACACCGGGTAAATAATCATCGGCAAAACCGCTACCGCAATCAATCATTAACCATTTACCTTTATAATGGTAAAGATTAAGATTCATACCGATTTCATTAGATCCTCCTAGCGGTACAAATAGCAGATCATTTTTATGATTTTTGATGTTGAATGATGACATAATTTAACTTAATATTTATTTTATTACTTTATTCTTATAACTTATTATTAGTTAAGCGTCTATATATTAAAAAAGAAATTCATATAATGAATATAAATAAACTAGCATTGATTTATAACCAAAATTCCAAACATGTAGCTATTATAGAGGAAATAAAAAAACTCTGTAATTACTGTAAGATAGAGGAAGCAGAAGTAATTATCGTAATAGGAGGCGATGGAGAATTACTACATAATATTCACCGTTATATGCATCTTAATATACCTTTTTACGGAGTTAATTTAGGAAGCCTCGGCTTTTTAATGAATCCTTTAGATCCTAAGAATTTATTACAAAATATACATGAGAGTACGGTTTCTATCCTAAATCCTCTTCTTATGCAAGCCGAAGATACGAGCGGTCAAATACATACGGCACTTGCTATTAACGAAGTATCGATATTTCGTAAAACTAATCAAGCCGCTAAATTTAGAATAGAAGTAAACGGGATAGAGAGAATGAGCGAATTAGTAGCAGACGGAGCTTTAGTTGCAACACCTGCCGGAAGTAGTGCTTATAACTTATCTGCCGGCGGTCCTATTTTACCGCTTGAGTCAAACATGTTATGCCTAACCCCTATCTGCTCGTTTAGACCGCGTAGATGGCACGGTGCTTTACTGCTTTCATCTGCTATGATTAAATTTGAAATATTTAATACAACCAAAAGACCGGTAAACGCCACTGCCGACTTTCAGGAATTTAGTAATATCACACGGGTTACCGTTAAATCTACTAAGGATAAACCTATCAAACTGCTCTTTAATAAAAATCATACGTTAGAAGATCGAATTATTAAAGAGCAATTCGGCGGATAAATTATTAAGCAATATTAATAATTACTTTACTAAAAAATCAATTCATATATAGTGCCTTGTTAAAAATAACTAGGTATTATATATGAAAGGCAAAATAACGCCTCTTAAAATCTCTGAAAATAACCATATTTTATGGTTATCACTTGCGAGTGATGCCGTGGTACAAGGAACAATAACATATATTGAAGATGTAGTTACAAAGTTTAAAATAGAGCATTATTTAGATACTATAGAGAACGTAAAGGATTTAAAATTAGCTTTAAAACAGCTAGTATAGCAAGTAATAGACTAAGTAATAGACATAAAAAATTATTACTAAAATGTTTATTAAAAAATTATAATTATGAAGATCTTAAAAACCATGAATTATTTGAAAACTATACCATAAATCAAGATAAAACGGCTATAATTCACAAAAGCTATGAATCAGAAATTGAGTTTAAATTTGAACCTATATCATTTCAAAATCCTTTAGATCGTATTAATTATAAGTGTAATGCACAAAAAAATATTTTCTCTATAGCCGTAGCAGAAAAAAATATTCAAATTATGGAAAAAATAGCCAAAGATCTACTTAATACTGCCCCTGTAGTTTCAAAATTATTAAAAACCGAATTATGCTATCAACAATATCTTCGATTCTTACAAGAGATTGTAATATTTATAAAACCTGAAAAGCAACTTGAAGTTATAAAAAATTTAATAAATACAATAACTATAGATCTTATAGCCTTAGCTCATTTTTCAGCAATATTAAATAATGCTAAAGAATATGAAGCAGTAACAATAATACTTGAATCTACACTACTTAATCCTCAACTACCGACTTTAGTAAGTGATGGTGAAGAAAAAGAAGCTTTATATCGTTGTCGGACTAATCTGTGGTTAGCATATGTTAATACAAGAAATTTAGCATCAGCTGAAGAGCAATTATTGCTCATGTTAAAAGATAAACCAAATAATAGTAACTTCTATAATTTGTTTACGATTTATAGGCTCAATGGAAAATGTACAGAAGCAGAGAATTTAATACAAAATGCTTCTAATGATATAAAAACTTTAGCAAAAATGATTTTGAATTTTAACGAAATTTCTCAATCTAACTTAAATTCAATTAATCAAAATAATTTACCTGATAATTGTAAAGGCATGTTACGGATCTTTCAATATATGGCTAAATATAATCAATATTCTACTTCTGAAAAAATTTCAAATAAAGAAAACCTAAAGGTAATCCTCCCTAAAAACAATTGCCAGAATGAGTAGAATTTTCTAATAATAAAAAAGGAGATTCTATAAAATGACTATATCAAAACACAGTGATAGCCAAATCATGTCTATCTTAAAGCAGGCAAGTAGTGGTGTACAGCATAATCCATTAAGCTATTGCCAAACTATAACTTACTGCTTCAAAAAAATCTGTAAAATTATCGGCAGTTTTACGAATATAATTTTTTATCCTAAACCAATGATGCTCTATTGGATTTAGATCGGGACTATAGGTGGGTAATAATAAAATACTAGCTCCCACGGATTTTATTAACTCTTCTATCTTTTTACTTTTATGAAAGTTAATATTGTCCATTATTACCACTTGCCCTTGCTTTAATTCTTTTATCAAAAACTCTCTTACATAAGTTTCAAATAGCNACCCTACGATTTTTTAGAGAGGTTGTTGGCAGTATGGATACAAGGGTTGAAAATTAGTTAACAAAATAGTTCGCATTAGTTTTTTAGCGACGGTAACCGAGTGAAAAAAAGTGGATTTAATATGATCAAAACCATAAGTAAATAGTGAAAATAGTTGTTTTTCAACTGATTTATACTGTTTGATTGGTATTGGGTTGAGAGAGTTTTTTATTAAACCGTTTTTTACAATTAAAGCTGCTGCAATAGAAGTTACCACCAATAATTTTTGGAATCTTTCGGGATTTACCAAGTGGCTTTTTTCAATATCAAACCCACCACTTTTCAGGTGTTTGAACAATCTCTCAATTGACCAACGATATTTGTATAAAGCAAAAATATCCATTTCAACCGGAAAAGTAGAGATTAAAACCATTAGCTCGCCTTTATCATTTTTATAGGTAGAAAAAGTAACTTTATGGTGCCATAAAACACCTTT
This sequence comes from Holacanthella duospinosa, assembly GCA_002738285.1. Classification (NCBI taxonomy): domain Eukaryota; kingdom Metazoa; phylum Arthropoda; class Collembola; order Poduromorpha; family Neanuridae; genus Holacanthella; species Holacanthella duospinosa. The sequence goes on along the minus strand of NIPM01000149.1, from coordinate 249,258 downwards.
ATAACTCTTATACTCCAAGGCTTTTAGGTTTTTAAACATTTCCCTAACTCGTAAAGTTTTTAAACCATTTTCTAGACGAATTTTATAATCACTCTTTGCGGGAATAACAAAATCTACTTTGTTTTCAACTAAAAAATCCAACCAGTCTTTATTCATAAATTCTCGATCAGCAAGTAAATGTTTAATTTTTTTAGCCCCAAAGTTTTGTATAAATTCATGCAAAAATTCTTCCATAAACTCAGAAGAACATCCACCGCCATGTGTTAGACTCTGCCAGTAAATAGGCACTGACATTTTGCCAATAACTATACTTAAAAACAGTATATTGATATCTGATTGTCCGAATTGCCAATTTGTCCGATCTATTACAACTATATAACTTCCTTCGCCAAACAGGTTTAAAATACATTTTGCAACCTGTAAATAGTTGAAGGTAAATTCTCTAAAAAAACGGTATACTCTATGTATTTTTGACGATGCCTTGCTATTGCCGGATATCCCAAGCGATAAGCCTTTAAGATAGATGGAGCCGCCAGTCATTAGACTGATTATCATCGAGGATAAACATTTTAATCTTGATTTATTACCGCCTATGTGTAAAATCAGTGCCTGAAGTAGTATTTTGTCCATATTTTGTCAAAAAAATCAACCTTATACTACTTCAATAACCCTTATTCAAGCCTCTTAATAACCTCCTTCTCAAAAAATCGTAGGGTGGTATGATTTCTAATAGTATTTGCCGTTTCCTTTTCAGATTGCTTTTTAAGCCAATCAATAATACTAATATTTTCATTAAGTAACTCATGATGATCTTGAGCGAAATAAGATATTTGTGATTCATATCCCCACTCATAGCTACCTTGATCTGCTGCTATTTTATTCATTAAGATTTTTAATAACGTAGATTTACCGATGCCGTTTGCACCGATAATAATAATTTTTTCCCCTCGTGATACGTTAAAACTAACTTTACTTAATATTTGCTTATTCTCAAAATCTTTAGTTATTTGATCGATTTTTAATACTAATTTTCCTGACGGTCTCAGTTGTTTAAATCTAAATAGCGGACTAATTCGTGACGTTTTTTGTAAATCAGGTAATTCTATTTTTTCTAGCTGCTTTTCTCGGGAGGCACTTTGCCTTGCTCTTGTCCCTGCTCTAAACTTATCAACCCAAGCCTGCATATTTTCTATTTTCTTTTCTAAGAAATTTCGCTCGCTTAGCTTCTAGCAGCTATTATCTGCTTTTCTTGAACAAAATTATCATAATTGCCTGTATATGGTTTTATTTCTCCATAATCTATGTCCAAAATATCCGTTGCGACATTATTTAAAAAAGCTAAATCATGCGATATAAAAATTAATATTCCCTTAAAAGAATTTTTTAAATAATTCTCAAGCCAATATATTGAAATAATATCAAGATGGTTTGTTGGTTCGTCGAGTAGTAAAATATCAGGATTATTAAATAAACTTTTGCAAGTAATACACGAGCTTATAACCTCCTGACAACGCAGAAAGCGGTGCGTAATGGTATTTTTCGGCTATTCCAAGACCTACAAGCAAGCTAGCTGCAAAAATTTCAGCAACATAACCGTCGTTATCATATATTACTTGCTCAAGTTCACCGAGCCTATATCCTGCTTTTTCATCACATTCTTGCTGCTTTAATATTTCTTCTTTCTCTTGCAAAGCTTGCCCTAATTCTTTATTCCCTGCTATTACCGTATCTATAATCTTGGTATTTTCATAAAGAAACTGATCTTGTTTTAAACAACCTACTTTAGAGTTTTTTGGTATGTTAATCTCACCGAAAGCCGGCTCTTCTTCCTTAGTTAAGACTTTGAAAAAAGTTGTTTTACCTGCTCCATGCGCTCCAATAAGACCATATCGTTTGTTATTTTTAATATGCAAATTTACTTCGGTAAATAGTATTCTTGCACCATAACTCATGGCTAAATCATTTATAATAATCATATTTTCAGATGTCGTAATTAAATTCAGGAATAATTGAAAAGGTTGTAGAAAAGTTCTAAATATTTAATATTTTCTTACTAACTCAAGAGCTTCTCTAAAATCTACTATATATTCTTCTTCTTTGTTTAAGTCTTTAAGTTTGAGGTTATTATTTGCTTGCTCTTCGTCACCTATGAAAATAATAAATTTAGCATTTTCATTAAGAACACGTTGCATTCTTTTAGCTATTTTACCAGTGGGTTCTATAATAGTAGCAATATTTTGCGAACGCAATTTATCTACAATTTCTAAAGAGTAAGTAATATTATTTTCGCCTATAGGTAATACAAATACCGGCTTTACTTCAGATATATTATATTCTCGCATCAAAGCAATTCGCTCAATACCGGCAGCAAACCCGATAGCCGGCACATCATTGTTATTACCCATGATTTTAGCAAGCCCGTCATATCGACCGCCGGCAAGAATAGTAGATTGACTCCCTAGCTTTTTCGTAGTGAATTCAAAAGCAGTATGACAGTAATAATCAAGCCCTCTAACCAAACGTGGATTTATGCCATATTTCACGCCTAAAATATCGAGATATTTTAGTAATTCCTCAAAATATTCTTTGGATTCATCAGTATAATATTCAGATAAAACCGGTGCGTTTGCTATTATTTTCTGATCAATTTCACTTTTAGAATCAAGTATCCGCATTGGATTTTTGATCAGCCTTATTTTGCTTTCTTCCGATAATTGATCTTTAAAATCATTTAGATATTCTATTAATTTTTGCTGATAAACGCTTCTTGACTGACTGCATCCAAGAGAGTTAAGCTCTAAGGTAGTATCCTGCTCTATTTTGAGTACTTTAAGTATGTCTACTGCCAACTTCAAAGTTTCGGCATCAGTAATAGCACCTTTAGCTCCTATATATTCGTAATTTAGTTGGTGAAATTGTCTTTGACGCCCTGCTTGCGGTCTATCATAACGAAAAACAGGACCGGTAGAGAAGAACTTTAAGGGTAATTTATGCTGCAAACCGTTTGAGATGAAGCTTCTAATAATACCAGCTGTAAACTCGGGTCTTAGTGCTACGTATTCATTACTTTTATCTAAAAAACTGTAGATTTCTTTACTGATTACGTCAGAGTTTTCACCCATAGAGCGGTTAAAAACTTTGGTATACTCAAGTATTGGAGTACTTATTTGCTTATAACCGTACAATACTCCGATATCTCTTGCTTTGCTAATTATATAGTCGTGAACTTTATAATCATCCGACAATAGATCTTTCATTCCTCGGAGTGGTTGCAGCTTTTCAGTCATTTGGTTAATTTTGTGGTTTTGTGTATACTACTAAATCTTGTATGAAAAGTAGGTAGACGAAGTTTAATTTGGAAAAGAACAAGGCGTTTTATATTTTTTGCGCAGCGTACAACTAGTACGTGAGGATCAAAAAATATAAAAAACGACGCCAATTTTTTAAATTAAACGAGTATACCTAACTTTGCTCTTTTTTCATAAAAAACGATCTTACAATATATAAAACAAATATTGTAATAAACCAATATATTAAAGCTCGCCCTGCGGTTAATAAATTAAATTCACCGTCATATACTTGAATAAACAATAAATATGCACAAGCAATTAAAATAAACGGTACAATAATGAATATTAAAGGACATTTAAAAGGTCTTTGTGCTTCAGGTAACTTTATCCTAAATAATACCACTATTATTGTGACGGTTATATAATCAATAAGTGCTCCCATCGAAGTTAATTGTGTTAATAATTCCGTAGAACAAAATCCTCCAAGGATAGCGGCTAAAGAAGCAAATATTATAATCGTAATATATGGACTATCATATTTTGGGTGCAGCTTTGCAAAACTTTTCGGTAGTAAACCGTCACGTGCAATCGCATAGAAAATACGGGAAGTACCGTAAATATTCATCATTAGCACCGTCATCATACCGCAAATCGCACCGGTTGCAACAATAGCCGAACCAATCTTGCTATTATTGATAGTTAAAGCATATGCAAGCGGTTGATCATTATTTAGCTGATCAAAAGGAGCTATACCGGTAACAAGCCCTGCCATTACCACATAGACTATAGTCGTTAGAACAAGCGAGCCTATAATACCGATCATTATATCATGTTTTGGATTTTTGCACTCTTCAGCAGCAGTTGCAATCGTTCCAAAACCCGTAAAAGCTAAGAATAAAATAGATGCACCGACTAAAACGTTACTGAAACCGAAAGGCATAAAATTACTCCAGTTAGTAGCATCAAAATGCGGAGCAGCTGCAAGTACAAAAACAAATATTGCTGCCATTTTTATAAAAACTAAAATAGCATTTAACTTTTTACTATCTTTAGTACCTAAATATAAAATAAACCCAATAAATACTGAAATTAAGAATGCCGGTAAGTTTATTATACCGCCGTTTGTCGGTACCGTAGTTAATACCTTTGGTAAATGTATTCCGCCTGCTGCGAGTATTCCTTGTGCATAACCTGACCAGCCCGCAGCTACTATTCCTGCAGCAACGCCAAGTTCTAATATTATAACGCTACCGATCATCCAAGCAAATACTTCGCCGAATGCTACATAAGAATACGTGTAAATACTGCCGGAAGTAGGAAGCATTGTAGCAAGTTCCGTATAAACAAGTGCTACGAAAATACAGGTAATGCCTGCAATTGCGTAAGATACCATGACCGCAGGACCTGAGTATTTAGCGGCAATTATACCGGTAACAACGAATACACCGGTACCGATCATAGCCCCAAGACCTAGTAATATTAAATCGAATGCTCCAAGCGTCTTACTAAGACCGCTTGAGCTACCTATCTCCTTTACTGATTCAAAACTTTTCTTCTTAAAAAAACTCATTAGTTTCTCCTGTTTTTAGTGAGCTTATTTTGTATTGCCTAATATAATAATTTTTTGTCATTGCGAGGAGCAAAGCGACGCGGCAATCTCGTCAAATATCCTGAGATTGCGGACGTACAATTACTTTGTAATTTCCTCGCAATGACGAATTTATGCGAAAATGACTACCTTATATCCCTAGTAATCCATCCGCCGCCAAGTACCCTTGCGCCGGCATAAATAACGCATGCTTGCCCAGGGGCTACGGCTTTTTCTTCGGATAAAAATTTTACTTTCATTTTATCATCACCGAGTTTACTGATTTCGGCAGGGCGAGGCGGTCTTGTTGAGCGAATTTTAACGGCTACTTCTACCTTTTCGTTATCTTTAATCTCATCTGCAAGCCAATTCACATCTTGAATTATAAATTCCTGCACGTTTAATGCAGACTGTGGTCCTACATACACTATATTATTATTAGGATCAATCTTTACTACATATAAAGGTTCGCTGTAAGCTATACCAAGTCCTCGACGTTGCCCTATAGTATAATTAATTATACCGCTATGCTCTCCCAGCTCAAACCCGTTTACATGAATAATTTTACCGCTTTCACTACTACTGGGACGTATTTTATTTATTACGGTTTTATAATTTCCATCAACTACAAAGCAAATATCTTGGCTGTCAGGCTTATCTGCTACCTCAAGTCCAAATTTATTAGCTAGCTTTCTTGTTTCATCTTTAGTAAGACCACCAAGCGGAAAATGTAAATATTCAAGTTGCTCTTTAGTAGTTGCAAACAAAAAATAACTCTGATCTTTTGCAGGATCAAGTCCTGTATGTAACTCTGCTCCATTATCACCGTTTATTTTTCGTACGTAATGACCGGTAGCAAGCTGACCTGCTCCAAGCTCTCTAGCCGTTTTAATTAGATCTCTGAACTTTACCGATTTATTACATTGCACGCATGGAAGCGGTGTTTCGCCTTGTAAATAACTATCGACAAAATTATCTATTACCGACTCTTTAAATTTGCTCTCGTAATCAAGTACGTAATGAGGAATGCCAAGCTTGTTTGCTACCATTTTAGCATCGTAAATATCCTGACCGGCACAACAAGCATTTTTTTTGCCTACTGCCATACCGTGATCATATAGCTGCAAGGTAATACCTATAACATTATGTCCCTGCTCATGCAGCATTGCTGCAACCGCCGAACTATCAACCCCACCCGACATTGCCACAACTATAGTAGACTGCTTATCCCCTAAATTAATCATAAGAACCTAAAACAAACAGCGAATTATACTAGATTTATAATTAAATTACAACACTATCTTTTAATATATTAAAATGCTATAGTTACATCTTTGCAATAAATTAAAAAAATGAATATGTTATTATACATTAAACTACTATGCAAAGGAGTTGTTGCACTAATATTAATTTATTTAACATTGATTATTTTAGAATATGCACGTCAAGGCTTTATTAATGACTTGTCATTACAAAAAGTAGATTTATCTATTCAGAATTCTATAAAAGAACCAATTTATTTAGTTTCTTATGCAGATGGACCTGAATATGTTTATCGTAATCAGAATGCAACTACTCATTATGCGATTAATAAAGGTATAGATTTCATATTTAACTATAAGAAAAAGCATATCAATCAAGCATTTATAGAAAAAAACCAAGAAATTTTTAATGAACACGCAGGAGCAGGTTTATGGCTATGGAAACCTTTATTATACTTGAAACAATGAAAAATGCACCGGAAGGAGCTATTATAGTATATTTAGATTCAGCTTTTGTTATTAAACAGCATATCAGTAATTTAACAAATCTTTTAGGCGATAATGATGTATTACTAGTACACGATCGCAACCGTAAAAACGGTAGTTTTGTTAAAGGTGAAACTTTTGCTTGAATGGATTGTCTGAACGAAGAATGCAGAAATGATGATCATATTTGGAGTGCCGTTATTATTGTGCGTAATACTAAACTTTCTCGTTCTTTTATTGAAAAATGGCTAAAAAATTGTGAAGATATTAGAATTCTTTCAGGCAAAGATTATAATATTTATCCTAATTATGATGAATATAAATGGCATCATTCCGACCAATCGGTACTTAGCCTTATATATCACAAAAATCCACAATCGGTTAAAGTAATAGAATGAAGAAACAACACCTTCTTTATCTTGGTTTCACCGTAAATATTCAAATAGCTCACCTTTAAAGCCTTGGTATAGCATATACGGTATAGATCCTATAATTAATTTTAATACTAACGGCAAAGTTTTACCTTCTACCGCTCTTATAAATACTCCACCGATCGTTAGGTTTCGTAAATTGATTATTGAGAATTTTTAACATCTCTTACTTTAAAAAAACTGTAAGATAAGGTAAGTACTTTTATGTCTTGCATTTCAGGGTCAAGCTCAAAATCTTTATCTATATAAAACGTAACCGGCATTAAGACTTTTTCGCCGGCTTTTAATAATTGTTCTGCAAAACAAAAACAATGAATTTTTACGAAATATTTTCCTGCTTTATTAGGGGTGACATTATATACGGAAGTACCTATTATATCATTATTGCTTAAATTTTCCGTTTCATAGAATACTAGAGTATTCTGCCCAGGAACAATTTGCACTCTTTGCTGCCTTGGGATAAAACGCCAAGGTAAGTTTTTATCAACATTAGCATCAAACTCAATAATTATAGGTTTAGTGCCTTTCACCTTAGAATATACACTCACCGTTTCTTTTGCCGTTGTACCTCCATACCCCGTAACTTTACAAAACAAATTATAGATAGGTACGGAAGCAAAGCTTAGTAACACCATACTAATTATTAGTCCTAGCAAGGAAAAAGCTAGATTCTTATTAGATTTTTTAGACATTATTTGATTTTATTTAAAAATACTCTAGAAAAAGTTTATTTTAGATCATATATATGATATTATAAAGAAAATTAGTTAGCGAGGTTAGTAATGACTAATAATATTAATGCAGTAGCAATCTCTAGCGAATCAGGGTTTTATAGCTATTTACAGAAAATCAATAAAATTCCTTCGCTTACGCAGGAAGAAGAATTTTTATTAGCTAAATCCTATTTAGAGGAGAATGATTTACAAGCTGCACATAAGTTAGTAACTAGCCATCTTAAGCTTGTTGCAAAAATTGCAAGCGGTTATAGAACTTATGGTCTTCCTGTTACTGAACTAGTTTCAGAAGGTAATATAGGTTTAATGCAGGCAGTAAAAAAATTCAATCCTGAACTTGGTTTTCGCCTATCAACATATGCTATGTGGTGGATTAAAGCTGCTATACAAGAATATATATTAAAATCTTGGTCATTAGTAAAGATGGGAACAACGGCTGCACAAAAAAAATTATTCTTTAGCCTTAACAAAATTAAGCATAAAATTACTAATTTATACTCAAGGGCTATTACGGCTGACGATTTTGTCCAAATAGCAGACGAACTCGGTGTTTCGGTTAATGAAGTTTCCGAGATGAATAGTAGAATTTCAGGTCCTGATTTATCGCTAAATAACACTATAAATAGTGACGATGCAGAATCAGGAGAGTTAATAGAGCTGCTACCTGCATCACGCCCAAGTCCTGAGGCTATGGCTATTAGTAGACAAGATTTTACTAGTAAAAGGAAGTTACTAGCAAATGCTATGAAAGTTTTAAACGATAGAGAACTCCGTATTTTAACGGAGCGTAAATTAACAGATACTCCTAAAACTCTAGATATCCTAAGCAATGAGTATAATATTTCTAAAGAACGTATTAGACAAATAGAGAATACAGCTTTTGAAAAAATAAGAAAGTTTATTTTAAACCATAGTAGTCAAGTAGCTTAATGTCGACATGAAGCTTACATGGATCAAAAACACGTTCGCGGTGTCATACCGTGGTTTGCCCCCCTCTAGTGTGACGTTAGCCTGATTATAAAGTGTAGAAGGCAAGATTTAATCTTACAGGCACTATAAAAATTATATCTGAATGTCTGACAAGTTATGCTTGTCAGATAAGTATTCAAGATATAAGATTTCATTATTTTTTTCAACAGCTAACTTTTTACTATCCATAAAAGTCTGCATAGGTGTTTTACCATAGCAATATTTACCGGAATGAGGTCTTTCATTATTATAATATTCTAACCAAATATCAAGGTCTAGTTGTAGATCATCAAGATCAGTATAAATCTTTTTACGCATAGCTGTATCAAAGAATTCTTGTGTCATAGTTTTATTAAAACGTTCACACATACCATTTGTTTGAGGAGAATATGCTTTAGTAGTGGTATGTTCAATGCCCTCAATGCTTAAGAACAATTCAAAAGCATGATGTTCTATATTACCCTTATATTCACCACCTCTATCAGTTAGAATACGAAGAATTGGTATGGTAATCCTCCCTAAAAACAATTGCCAGAATGAGTAGAATTTTCTAATAATAAAAAAGGAGATTCTATAAAATGACTATATCAAAACACAGTGATAGCCAAATCATGTCTATCTTAAAGCAGGTAAGTAGTGGTGTACAGCATAATCCATTAAGCTATTGCCAAACTATAACTTACTGCTTCAAAAAAATCTGTAAAATTATCGGCAGTTTTACGAATATAATTTTTTATCCTAAACCAATGATGCTCTATTGGATTTAGATCGGGACTATAGGTGGGTAATAATAAAATACTAGCTCCCACGGATTTTATTAACTCTTCTATCTTTTTACTTTTATGAAAGTTAATATTGTCCATTATTACCACTTGCCCTTGCTTTAATTCTTTTATCAAAAACTCTCTTACATAAGTTTCAAATAGCTCACTATTACAACTTCCTTCAAAAACTAAAGGGGCAATAATATCCTTATTACAGAGGGCAGCTATCATAGAAACCCTTCTTTTATGTTGAAATATTTTCTTACCGTAACATCTTGATCCTTTTTGACTCCACCCCTTTATAGGACATGCATTATCCTCTATGCCAGATTCGTCTAAATATACTAAATCTTTTCGTGGTATATCTTTTATTTT
>NIPM01000149.1:215810-238767 GCA_002738285.1 Holacanthella duospinosa | reverse complement strand
CTTGGTATTGAGATTGACTTTTCGCTACCGGCAGAAAGAGTCATAAGGGCACTAGATCAAATTATAGAATGGCGAGGTAAGCCAAAATCTATACGCTGTGATAATGGACCTGAATATATAAGTAAATTATTGAACAAGTGGGCAAAAGAGAAGAATATCAAGTTACTATTTATTCAACCAGGCCAACCTCAGCAAAATGCATATATTGAAAGATATAATAGAACGGTAAGATATGATTGGTTGAGCCAGCATTTATTTCATAGTATAAAAGAAGCACAGGAACTTGCCACTAAATGGCTTTGGTCCTATAATAACGAAAGACCAAATATGGCTATCGGCGGTATAACGCCAATACAAAAATTAGCTTTAGCAGCTTAACTCTCTACTCATTATTGCCATTAAGAATGGGGGGATTACCTGGGATCCTATAGAAATCCATAAATATTATCAGCTAAGAAAAGAACAGGATTTATTTCATACTATCCAACAAATTAATCGTCAGCAAGAAATTATGCCTAATAGTATATGGCGTATTGCAAAAGAGCATGATATTACTACTAACGACGTTATTCCGTTTGGTAAATATAGAGGTTTGGATTGTTACAGAAAAATTAGCAAAAAATTACAAGAAAAACTAGATAAGAATCAATGTGATAAATTTGTAAATACCTTAAAGAAAGGTATAATATATAGACAACAAGGTGATAACGGCGTTAAATTTATCGATAAAAAAGTAGTTGAAATTAAAATTGACGGTGACCAGCGTTTATTCACAAATATATTACATTCAAACGAACATGGGGAATTACTGATAAATTTTGATCATCAAGGGAATCATAATGATGTAATAAAATTTGCCGGCGAACATCATCTAGAATTTCATCAAGATTTGCTATAAAATTATCTTTATTGCATGGAACGGTTTTTTCGTCATTGCGAAGAAAATTACGAAGTAATTGACGAAGCAATCCAGTTAAAAATTCTGATTTACAGAATTTTTTATTACTTTTTCTGGATTGCCACACTCTCCTCGCAGTCGCTTAGCTTATGACGACTCGGTTATCAATGCAACAGATTCAATTAAAGTTATGCTTGTTCTTGAGTTTCAAAAAACATTCTGCAGTCTCCTACAACTTCTTCACTAGGACCTTCAGGATATAAACTTATATACTCTGTCTCTATTTCACTTAAAAAATATGGTAAAGATAATTCTGAATGCAACGGTTCTAAATTTTTTGCACGTAAGATATAAATAGGACTAATTGAATCTTCTTTTACTTTGTCAATTAAGTTGTAACCATAAATTCCACCGCCTAAAAGCTTTTTTTCTTCTCTATCTATATCTCTTGAAAACTGTAGTGTAGTAATCTCTGCTGTATTGTCAGGTTTAGTTGCAATAATTGCACAATGAGTTTTATAAAGATAAATATCACCAGGCTCAATTAATTCTAATTGTTTTTGATCTATATCATTTAAAGTTGTAACTAAGTCATAGCCATACTGATTCTCTAGTAGTTATACTTTTTATTTGTTCAGTAGGTAAATAAGTTGCTTTACCTACGCCACTTGAGCAATCCTCAGGACCGAATATTAATTAATCTTTAAAATTACGGTGTCCCCCAAATTGATAATCTCCAAAAAGTAACATCCCTTTTTCACCGACAAAATGATAATCTTCCGGTATTAACTCTTTTGTCAGCTCATATTGTGAATTATAAAATTCAAAACGGTACCGGCTCCTACTAATGAGGTTGGTTTAATATCGAGTATTTGGGCCATACACTCAAGTAACACTGAACTAACGGAAGAATTTTCATTCCCCCAAAATGATACCGCATTATCTGATTGTAAAACAGGTAATTCATTAGAATTTATTTCATTTGATAGACCACTATAAAATTTTCCTTTTATTATGTCATCTATTAAATTATCATCTTGCTGTCTTGCATAGTCTAAAGCCATTTTTAATTGTAAATCGGTCTTATTAAATTTTATAGGATAACCGATATCGTTTACATCTTGTTTTTTTAAATAGTCATTTACTGATTTACTTGTGTTATAAAAATCCTCTAAAGCTTGGATAATTTCCTTTCCTGTTATCTCACCGCTTTTCTCAATGCCATTTTCTTCCCATGCTTTAACTATAGCGTCTTGCTCTTTATTTTGTGCGTCTCTAGTTGCTAATTGTTTAGCTCTAATTTGAGCTACTATGTGAAGAACTGATTTTGAGTTAATATTAAAATCTTTCATAAAACCTCTTTTATAATAATAGAAGTTTTAGATTAAACATTTTTTAATAAAATTGTCCATTTCTTATTAAAATTTGTTAATATTTTACTCAAAAGGTTGGCGTAGGTTAATAGCGGCAGATAAAGTACCCTCGTCTAAATAGTCAAGTTCACCTCCGATAGGTATGCCGCTAGCAAGGCGAGAAATTTTAGCAGGATGTTCTCTTAGATATTCAGTGATAAAATAGGCAGTAGTTTGTCCTTCTAAAGTAGAATTAGTAGCAATAATAACCTCTTTAATATTTTCTGCAAAACATCTTTTAAGTAGCTCAGGTAATCTAAGTATACTAGGATTTTGTCTACTAGCTGCCGATAGATTATGACCAAGTACGTGATATAAACCTTTAAAATTACCGCTACGTTCCATTGCCCATAATTCAGCCACGGTTTCTACAATAGCAATAACTGATTTCTCTCTATACTCGGAAGTACAAATACGGCAAATATTTTCCGTATCCATATTACCGCAAATCTCACATTTTACTATTTTCTTATCTATCTCTACAAGATTATTAATCAGGCTTTTTAACCTTATATCTTTATCTTGTAGTAGATATAATACTATACGTCTTGCCGACCTACTACCAAGACCCGGTAATTTTGAAAAAAGATAAATTAGCTGGTCTATTTCATTTGTTTCATTCATATATTAAGACTTAATAACAACGGTTCCGGCTATTTTATCATGTAATGCTTGTTTCTTAGAAGAAAAAAGTATGAAAAAAATACCTATAGGAAAAGTCATATACCCTAAAAATCTTTTAATTAACTGCTTTAAAGTCGGACGATTTAATGTTACGGCATCTACGATTTTCATACGTAGAAACATTTTACTAAGCGTTGCACCTTTATAATACCAAAGCGTTATGAAATATGAGCCTATTACTAATATATTAGTAGCAAAAATTGAAATATTAAACAAAATATATTTGTTAAAATTTCCTGCTTTAAGATATTCATAAAATTCCTGGCTCATAACAGAACTAAACATTTCATTAGGATTATGAAAAGTAATGTTATTACTAAGGAAATAATCATTAAAGAACAACCATAATAAATTAAAAGAACAAAATTGTGATATTGGGATTGCTATAAAGGCAAATAATGATAAATCAAGTGCCGTAGAAAAAATTCGTGCTATAAAATCAGGATAAATAATTTGCTTTTTCATTGCCGGTTACTTTATTTTGGTGTTAGATTGAGTAAGGGTTATCGAAATCGTCATTGCGAGGAGAAGCATCGCATCGACGTGGCAATCTCAGGCATAGTATTACTTTACAAGATTGCCACGCTCTCTTCGTTCGCTTAGCTTATGACGATTAATTCCCCTAATTAAAATTCAATATATTACATTTATGAATCAATTTGAAGCATATAGTTTATTATTTGTTGATAGTTTTGTCTCAAACCTTGTTATTGGTTTTCAGAATGAATTAATATTTCATACAATGAAAATGTTTGGGGGCTATAATAGTTTAATAATGCTGTTAGTAGCTACTTGTGCTTCTCTTAGCGGTAATGCAGTTAATTATATCTTTGGAAGAATAGTTTTAAATATCTTTGATGCTTCCAAAAATGAACAAAATATTTTAAGACATAAAAATTTAACAAAACTATATTATAAATATGAGGTATTTATACTTTTCTTAATGGCGTTTCCTTTTTGGGGAAGCTTTATTTCTTTATTCTCCGGTTTTTTCAAAACAAGGTTTTTAAAGTTTTTGAGTCTTGGTTGTTTGGCAAAAGCATGCTATTATGCTCTAGGCTTTGTAAACATTTCTAATTGATTTGCTAATTTAAGTTATTTTTTAGAGAAAATTAATAAGATTTTTGAAGGAATAGTTATTCATATTTCAAAAAAATCTTATAATTTGCAGCAAAAAATAACCAAAATTAAATCTTTTTAGAAATGTTTACAAAGCCTACAATTATATATATTTTAACTTATGAAAAAATTAACTAAAACAAATTCTCATAGACAACAAAAATTAGCAAGCATTATAAATGAAGCATTAATCGAAATTCTAAGGCGTGGCAAAATGTTGGATAGTAGACTTTTTGATTGTCCTCTTACTATTACGAAAGTTATAGTTACTGCCGACTTAAAAATAGCTAATTGTTATTTCTTGCCTTTTAATACTAAACTAACAATAGATGAAATTATGAATGCACTAAATAATTCTAAAAATGCTATCAGAAATTTTATCACCGGTAAAATAAATATGAAATTCTCGCCTGATATAAAATTTCATTACGATCACGGATTCGAGAATGCTACAAAAGTAGAAGAGTTACTAAAAAATATTAACCTTAAAGACGAGATAAATGAATAGATAAATAGGTGCTAGGGGATAAACTCAATCATTGAAAACAATAATTATCCGTTATACTAAAATACTTATAAGTAAGTGTTAGTATAACAGCCCCCTAGCATAAATGGACTAAAGGCTATAAAATGTTTTGCAATGATGGAGTTTAAACATCATTTACAAAACAAAAATATCATAATAATTGAAATACTCAAGATATTTTAGTTATTTTTTAATATTTTTTTTAAACTTTAAGTATAACTCAAATAAAAATAAATCCTTATTTTTATTAAATAACTTTAAAAAATTATTTTTTTATATTAATATATAAGAAGCATCTTTTAATAAAAAATAAATAGAATAATGTCTCCTCAAATAATAGAGCTATTAATTTTTGCCGCTATTGCCTTTTTTATTATCAACAAATTAATTACGGCTCTTGGTTCTACTTCAGAAGAGGAACAGACAAAGCAAAAATCTTATTTTGGCGAACCGGTTATAAAAGACGTAACTCAGAGTGCAGTTAAATCTAATAAAGAAGAAAAAAATTTTCCAACAGCCCAAGATATTAAAGCTTTTAAAGATATAATAGTAGAACAAAATATAACTGCGGTCGTAGACGGAATGGAACAGGTACATAAACGCCTTTATTCATTTGATCCGGTTAAATTTATAAGTAATGCTAAAACCGCTTTTCAAATGATTATAGAAGCTGCTTATAAAAAGGATACTCAAGAATTATCTGAGCTGATAGATAAAAGATATTTGGAAGAATTTGAAAAAATAACACAATCTTACGGTGATTTTTTTGATTCATCGGCTTTAAGTGCAAAATATTCAGAAATTTATATGTTTGGCAATAATATTTTTATTAAATTACTATTCCAAGGTAAAAATGTAGTTGACAAAATCGAAGACTTAAAAGAAGAATGGACATTTACACGTAATGCTAATACCAAAGAAGTTGATTGGTTTTTAAGCAATATTGAGAGGGTGTAGCCTTTGTCATCCCGTGGCTTGAATATCATTTCCGCGTAGGCGGGAATCCAGAAAAAAAGCAACATAAATCGAGCTTTTAATTTTAAAAGTCTAGCGTGTTTATAATTTTTAGTGGCTAGATTCCCGCTTTCGCGGGAATGACATAAAAAGAATCACAAAATTAAATAACAAACTATTAGTAATGACCAAATTTTCCTATATTATAGCTACTATATTAACCATACTAGTTACCTTTATGCCTATAACTCAAGCAGTTGCCAAAGATGATAATCAAATAATTCCAAGAAAAGTTTTATTCGGTAATCCTGATAAAGCAAGAGTTTCTCTAACCCATGACGGTAAATATATTCTATATATTGCACCCAAAGACAGCGTCTTAAATATTTGGCTAGCACCTTCTGATGATCTTAGCAAGGCAGAAGCTATAACGCATGATAAAGGTCGTGGTATTCGGTCTTATGCTAGAGCTTATAACAATAAGAATATTTTATATACTCAGGATTTTAACGGTGATGAAAATGACCGAATCTACAGTTATAATATAGAGACGAAAGAGACAAAATTACTTACTCCTGAAAGAAATGTTAGAGCCGGTATAGCCGGAGTGAGTTATAAAAAACCAAATGAGATATTAATATATTTAAATGATCGCAATCCCGAATATTTTGATATTTATAAATTAAATTTAGATACTCTAGAAAAAGAACTGATTTATAAAAATGATAGATTTAGCGATTGTGTAGTCGATGAAAATTTAGATTTAAGATTCGGTAGTTTACTAGATAAAGACGGAGCTGTTGAATATTATGAATTAAAAGACGGCGAACCTAAATTATATACCAAAATCTCAATGGAAGATTCTTTTAATACTTCCATACTTGGTTTTGATGCTAGCGGTGAGATTCTTTATATGCTTGAAGGGCGTAACCGTAATACTTCTGCACTTAAAGCTATAACACTTATAAACGGCAGTGAAGAAATATTAGCCGAAGATGCAAAAGCCGATATAGGCTTATTTACTGTGCATCCCACCAAACAAACTCCTCAAGCGGTATCTATAGATTATGATAGAGTATCATACAAAATATTAGATAAAGATATTGAAGATGATGTTAAATATTTGCAAACTCTTGATCGCGGTGATTTAATTATTAATAGTAGAACTCTTGATGATAAAACTTGGATTGTAGCTTTCGATAGCGATAATGCACCGGTGAAATTTTATAAATATGATAGAGTAAATAAAAAAGCCGAATTTTTATTTACTAACCGCAAAGATTTAGAGCAATATAATCTTGCTAAGATGATACCGGTAATTATCAAGTCACGTGATGGGCTTGATTTAGTTAGCTATATAACTTTCCCAAATGATGTAAAGCTTGATGAAAATAATATTCCCGATAAAAAATTACCACTAATTATTAACGTTCATGGCGGTCCGTGGGTACGTGACAGCTGGGGATATAACCCGGAACATCAATGGCTTGCTAATCGCGGTTACGCAGTTTTAAGTATTAATTACCGCGGTTCTACCGGTTTTGGCAAAGATTTCCTAAACGCCGGTAATTTAGAATATGCCGGTAAAATGCACACCGATTTAATTGACGGGGTTAACTGGGCTATTAAGAATAATATAGTTGATTCTGATAAAGTTTGTATTATGGGCGGAAGCTATGGAGGCTATGCCACGCTTGTGGGTCTTACCATGACACCGGATGTATTTGCTTGCGGAGTTGATGTTGTGGGTATGTCTGATTTATTAACACATGTACAATCTAAAGCTCCCTACATTACCCCTATCTTAAGTCTTTATAAAACACGTATAGGACCTTGGGATACTGAAGAAGAAAAAGAGTTTTTAAGACAAAGATCACCTATTAATTTTATCAATAATATTAAAAAACCTCTATTTATAGCACAAGGAGCTCATGATGTTAGAGTTGTGCAAGCTCAATCTGACACAATCGTAAACGCCATGAAAGCAAACCATATACCGGTAGTGTATGCAATTTATAAAGATGAAGGACATGGCTTTGCAAAACCCGGTAACAGAATCTCATATTATGCTCTTGCCGAACAGTTTTTAGCTCGAATCTTAAAGGGAAGAGAGGAAAGCATAGGAGATGACTTAAAGAATGCTAATCTTATTTTGAATGATAAAGAAAAAATTACCGATGAGGAAGCGAAGAAGATTATAGATACAGCAGTTGGGAATTGATATCCTACGTCATTGAATGACCTAACCCGTCATTGCGAGCAGCCATAGGCTGCGTGGCAATCTAGAAAATAATTACTGGATTGCTTCGTCAAAACTTACAGTTTTTCCTCGCAATGACGAAAAAAATGACATCACAATTTCAAAAGAGTACTATCATGCTACTTACAAATACTGAAAATTCTTACGGTTTAATTACAAAACTTTTCCACTGGATTATGAGTATTATAGTTATAGTAATGCTTATTGTCGGTTTCTCAATGGATAATTTCGTAGAGCCTCCTTTAAAATGGCAACTATACGGGATACATGAAGCAACCGGTGTAGTTGTTTTATCTTTAGTAATAGCAAGGCTTTTATGGAAGTTCTACAATGCTAATGTTTTGCTACCGGTGATTTACCGAATTGGCAAAAAAAAGCTGCTAGGATTAATATAAATTTGCTATATCTTTTAATGTTATTAATGCCGATAAGCGGCTTTCTAATGACTATTTTATCAAATCATCACATCGATTTTTACGGTCTATTTACTATAAACTCTTTTGCTCAAGATTTACAATTTGCCAAAATTTTTAAAAAAATTCATAAAAAGGCTACTTTGTTATTTACTGCTTTAATTATTTTGCATATACTGGCTGCGTTTTATCATCATTTTATTAGAAAAGATAACATACTAAAGAGGATGTGGAATGAGTAGCACAATGTCACCCCGTGGACGGGGTCAGGATACAGCCTGTGATACAAGAATCCCGTGATCAAGTCGCGGGGGATGACGGCGATGAAGAACTCTCTTCTTTACAGCTTAAAGATTAGTTATTATACTGTGTTTTAATTATTTAAATAAATTATTTAAAATGAATATTCATGAATATCAAGCAAAAGAGATTTTAAGAAAATACGGTGTACCTACTTCCACCGGACTAGTTGTTACGAAAACCGAAAAAATTAATGAAACCATAGATAAGTTAAATACGGAAGTATATGTGGTTAAAGCACAAATACATGCCGGCGGCAGAGGTAAAGCGGGCGGCATTAAGGTCGTTAAGAGTAAAGAAGAAGCGAAGAAAGTTGCCCATGACATGCTCGGTATTAATTTAGTAACGCATCAAACAGGACCTGCAGGGCAGAAAGTAAACCGCCTTTATATCGAATCAGGCTGTGATATTTTAAAAGAATACTATTTCAGTATCGTATTTGATAGATCGGCTAGCCGTATTACTTTCATAGCTTCTACCGAAGGAGGAGTTGATATTGAAGAAGTGGCAGAAAAAACTCCGGAAAAAATTGTTAAATTTTCCGTTGATCCTGCAACCGGTTTACAAGATTTTCATATGCGGGGCATAGCTTATGAGTTAGGCTTTAAGGATAACCAAGCTAAACAGATGAAAGAAATAGTAAAATCAGTCTATAATGCTTTTATTGAAACCGATGCAGCACAAATTGAAATCAACCCGTTAATTGTAAATAGTGACGGTGATCTACTCGCTTTAGACGCAAAAATCACTTTTGATGATAATGGTTTATTTAAACATCCAAATATTACGGCAATGCGTGATCACGATGAGGAAGATCCTCTAGAAACTAGAGCAGCAAATGCAGGGCTTAGCTATGTAAAAATGGACGGTAATATCGGTTGTATGGTTAACGGTGCCGGTCTTGCCATGGCTACTATGGATATTATTAAGCTTTACGGTGCTTCGCCTGCTAATTTCTTAGATGTCGGCGGCGGAGCTGATCGTGAACGTGTAAAAGAAGCCTTAAAAATAATTCTATCCGATAAAGAAGTGAAAGGAATTTTAGTTAATATTTTCGGCGGTATTATGCGTTGTGATATTATAGCGGAAGGAATTATTGCAGCTGCAAAAGACATAGGTATAAGAGTACCGTTAGCAGTCCGTTTAGCCGGTACAAACGTTGAAAAAGGCGAAGAAATTTTATCAAATTCCGGTTTAGAAATAATACCGGCACATGATTTAGCAGATGCTGCAAATAAGATAGTTGAGGCGATAAGGTAGTACTACTTATCTTTCAAACATTGCTCTTTCATTTTATCAAGGACTCGTGATGCTCATGTACTATATGTACGCTCCGCTCACTCGCCTATCAAAATAAAATGAGGGTTCTTGAAATACAAGCAGTACTAAATATAACAAATTTTTAAAATAGCGTATTAACAATGCCAATATTAATAAATAAACAAACAAAAGTAATCTGTCAGGGTTTTACAGGTTCACAAGGAACTTTTCACTCTGAACAAGCAATAGCATACGGTACTAAAGTGGTCGGGGGCGTTACACCTGGTAAAGGCGGTGGAACTCATCTTGATTTACCGATTTATAATACCGTACATGAAGCGAAAGCAAAAACCGGTGCAAATGCTAGTGTTATTTATGTTCCACCTGCCTTTGCAGCTGACTCGATATTAGAAGCAATCGATGCCGAAATTGAAATAGTAGTATGTATTACGGAAGGAATTCCGGTCCTTGATATGGTGAAAGTAAAGCGTGCCTTAGTCGGTTCTAGAACTAGATTAATCGGTCCTAACTGTCCTGGTGTTATCACACCAGGCGAATGTAAAATCGGTATAATGCCGGGCCATATTCACAAAAAGGGATCAATAGGCGTTGTTTCAAGATCAGGTACTCTAACTTATGAAGCAGTAGCACAGACAACAGCCGTAGGGCTTGGACAATCTACATGTGTCGGTATTGGCGGCGATCCTGTTAATGGAACTAATTTTGTTGATTGTATTGAGATGTTTTTGAAAGATGATGAAACAAAAGCAATTATTATGATCGGGGAAATTGGCGGTAATGCGGAAGAAGATGCAGCCGACTTTATCAAACAATCAAAAATCAAGAAACCTATTGTTAGCTTTATTGCAGGTATTACAGCACCTCCCGGTAAAAGAATGGGACATGCCGGAGCTATTATTGCCGGAGGAAAAGGAAGTGCCGAAGATAAGCTTGAAGCTCTACAAAGTGCCGGTGTGACTATTACTAGATCCCCTGCCGATATCGGTAAAACTATGTTGGATTTAATAAATAAATTAGAATAAGATTATGCACTATCTCAAGACTAAATAAAATGAATAGTGCAGCTTATTTACTAAATAATAATTTTGAAGTAGACTTCTTGGCGTAACTTGTTCCAAATGTAATTTGTACGTCGAGAAGGTAGCCGAATCCTCATGTACAGCATAATCCATTAAGCTATTGCCAAACTATAACTGACTGCTTCAAAAAAATCTGTAAAATTATCGGCAGTTTTACGAATATAATTTTTTATCCTAAACCAATGATGCTCTATTGGATTTAGATCGGGACTATAGGTGGGTAATAATAAAATACTAGCTCCCACGGATTTTATTAACTCTTCTATCTTTTTACTTTTATGAAAGTTAATATTGTCCATTATTACCACTTGCCCTTGCTTTAATTCTTTTATCAAAAACTCTCTTACATAAGTTTCAAATAGCTCACTATTACAACTTCCTTCAAAAACTAAAGGGGCAATAATATCCTTATTACAGAGGGCAGCTATCATAGAAACCCTTCTTTTATGTTGAAATATTTTCTTACCGTAACATCTTGATCCTTTTTGACTCCACCCCTTTATAGGACATGCATTATCCTCTATGCCAGATTCGTCTAAATATACTAAATCTTTTCGTGGTATATCTTTTATTTTCTCTATAAATTCGAACCTGGCATTCTCATCTCTCTTGGGATGAATAAAAGTTTTTTTTATATGTGTAACCCAATTTTTGAATATATCTCCAAATAGTAGTAGGTGCATATTTGCCCGATACTTTCGCAAGCTCTTTTAAGCTCTTATCTTTATTATTATCGATAAACTCTTTAAATTCCTTTATGTCGCTTATCTTAATATTGTGACCTTTTTGATAATTCTCCTTAGGTTTTATATCACCAGTCTCTTTTTTAATATCTATCCACTTATGCAAAGTCTGCCGGTTTGCCATCATTACATAACTAATTTTGATTAAAAATCTCTTCTTTTTTCTTTGCAAAAGGACGAGCATCATAAAATAATTCTATACGAGAAATAAGATTGTCGGTAAAAGATAGTAATGAAGCTCCTCTAAAAATACCTATAGGCTCAGGACAATCAAACTCCAATGCTAGCATAACCTTATCTCCATTATGAAATTTTTCACGAATTGTAAGATTCTTAAAGAACATCGAAAAGTTTTGAGCAGCTTCAACCACTGATTCTTTGCCATCCATAATCGCTAATGGACCTATAAAATGAACATTAGTATGTATATATGAAGCCATTTCATCATAATTTTTTAAGCATAGCCATATAATAAGATGTTGCTTTATTTAAGTTTTTATCGGTCATAATATTTGTATAATTAGTTTTGGGAATTATATATTTATATAACTTATATTTTCTTTTTATTTACCCAAGATGTAAATTCAGACATACTAAAAACTTCTATTAAATTACTGCCAACTTGATCTTTGAGCCATTTCAAGGCTTCTTTTTTATATCCATTACCATCAATTATTATTATAGTATCACAAATTCTTTGTTTTTGTATGTTTAGCACAAGATAAGGATATTTTTCATCAACCGATCCTACTGATTGTTGCCACTTAGCTTCTATTACTAGGCAATTGGGGTGACGTTCTGGATGATATAATATAAAATCGCATTTCCATTTAGTATCATAAATACTTTTGCCAACTTCAAACTGTCTAGTATAAATAGGCTGCTTAAGAATCTTAGCTGCACTAAATCTTTTATTAGGTACAAAACAATACCCCTCTCTTTTTAGTCGATCATGTATACAAATCTCAAGTTCGTTTCCAGTTTTATTAGCTTGTAGAATTTTAATTTGTTTTACCATTGTACTAATAATTTCTTATTAAAACTTCATTAGCTCCTTGCCTACTGTCGGATTTACAATTTATACTTCTTGGTGCATTTACTATATCTATACTAAAAGACTTATATAAGTTCTTTATAAAATCGCTATCTGAATTTGAAAGCATAAAATATACACCTTTCTTATTTAATTCTCTGCATTTTTCATAAAGCTTAACCTGATCTGCCTCTGTAAAGCCAAGCTTTGTATATTTTGTAAATGAAGTATGATTAATAGGTTGATATGGCGGGTCTATATAAACGAAATCTTTAGGCTTAGGCGAAATATTACCGAAATCCTGATATATTATTTCAGTATTTTGCAAAGCTTTACTACACGCAAGTATGTTATCCTCATCAAGAATATTAGGATTAATATAAGCTCCCATCGGAACATTGAACTCTCCTTTGCTATTTACTCTATAAAGACCATTATAACAGGTCTTGTTAAGGTATATGAAACGTGCTGCTTATTTCAGGTTATCGCCATTTGCGTTCTTTCTAACAGCATAGTAATAAGATTGAGAGTGATTAGCTTTATGCTTAGCAACAGCTCAATTAATGCTCGAGCTTCATCCTTAACCGCCTCGTATGTAATAATCAAAACAACTCTTTGATAAGGCTTCTTTTTCCCCCTGCCCATTTTATAAATGGTTTTGGGATTTCGTCTTCTTCAATCTCTGGAGAATTAATTTTTAACGGAGCTTGACCTATCATTGCTAAGGCCTCGTTAAAAGATAATGCTCCGTTTTTAACTACTTTGAGTTTCATACCGACCTACCAAGGCTTTATAAGATAAATAATTACCTGTATTTAAAAATATAGCATTAAACATATTGCTTACATTATAGTTTTTATGGTTGCACCTAAATACAAACTCGTTTAAATATCTCTCTGTGTGTTTTTTGCGAATGGTAAAGATCCGACTCTACCACGCTTAAACACCACCCAAAAGCTTTCTATCATGTTTGTGGACACAGATTCTCTTACATATTCATGATGATTATATAACTTTTCTAATACCTTGTAAGCCCCCATTCATCAAAATAGTTGACCATATTAGAATATTATTTAATGGTCACCACGGTATGACATCAAACGGGTTTTGCAATCCATACAACAACGCCATGCTTTCGCAGGAATGACATTTATCTTTTCTTAAGAACTCTTATTATCCCTAATTTCTTTAACTATATTTAGTAATTGTGGAAAATCTATTAGCCCCGGTATTAATTTTGAATCAATTATATATGCAGGGACTCCTTGGATTCTAAGGCTTCTAGCTATTTTCATATTTTGAGTAATTAAATCTTTAATCTCAGTGCTATCGGCAATTTCTTCAATTTCCGTAGCATTTAAGCCATTCTCAGTTAATAATTCTTTTATGGATTCCTTAGAAACATCTCTTATTTTCATTAACTCATCATGAACAACTTTAAATTTACTGGGATTAACCTTATAAACGGTCAAAACTATTCTTGCAAGATATTCGGAAGCATCTCCAAGGATAGGTAACGGTCTTAATACAACTTTAACTTTTGGATCATTTTGCAATAATTCATTTACAGAAACATCACCTTGCTTACAGTAAGAACAATTGTAATCATAAAAAGCAATTATTGTTATATCACCGTCTTTATTGCCTATAATAGGAAAGCTTGCGCTATCTTCAATACCTAACTTATTATCTTTTAGATAGTTATTAACTTTAGTCTCATTTTTCTGTACTTTACGTTTTTGCAAACCTTCTATTGATTCTATTATTATTTCTGGAGTTTTAAGCAAATAATCTTTGATTATTTCTTGGACTCTTTCCTCTTCACATTTTCTTGCATCTTCGCTTTGCTTAACCTCTACGGAAACCGGCTTTGTAGAATAAGTTTTCATTGTTTTGAAAACAAATAAAACTCCTATCACAACTACAAATATAACCAATATTTTACCTATAATATGCTGCATAAATAACCTTTTTTAAAAATTTTATATAGTTTTTACTTTGTTTCAAGAAAATGGGTTCAATGTCATACCGCGGCTTGTACCCTGCGGTATCCAGAAATATAATTTGCAATATACGTGATGTTGATATTTTTACTGGACCCCGTGATCAGGGTCACACCTGGTGTACAAAATCCATTACTTCTGTCTTATTAATCTACTCTGATCTCTTTTCCAATCTTTTTCTTTAATAGATTGTCTTTTATCATGTAATTTCTTACCTTTAGCAATACCAAGCTCAACTTTTACTTTATTCTTTTTATTAAAATACATAGAAAGAGCAACTAGAGTATAGCCTTTTATTCTAATTCTACCGATAATTTTTTTTATCTCTTTAGTATGCAACAATAATTTACGAGGTCTTCTAGTAGAATGATTAAATCTATTCGCTTTTTCATATTCCGCAATATGGCAGTTATACAAAAATACCTCATGTCCGGTATCTGCCGCGTGACTTTCTTCTATAGAAGCTTTACCTTGACGCAAAGACTGTATTTCACTCCCCTTTAATACAATACCTGCTTCTAATCTTTCTTCAATAAAATAATTAAAAAGAGCTTTCTTATTTTGTGCAATAATTTTCTTATATTCGGTCATATTTTTATGGATAGTGATATTATGATGTTTTCAATTTGTTTTTTAGCACTATCACTTACTTCAGTTAATGGGAGTCTAATTTCATTTTCACATAAACCTAAATAATGTGCGGCATATTTTATCGGAATCGGATTAGATTCTACAAATAATGCTTTATATAAAGGCAGTAATTTCTGATGGATTTCAAGTGCACCTTTAATATCATTTTTATACCATTTCTCTAATAACTCTTTACATATATTGGGAACAATATTAGAGGCTACGGAAGTCCACCCTACCCCACCTTGGGCGTTAAAAGCTAAGACTACTTCATCATTACCGGTTAAAATGTTGAAATCCTTTTTAACTATTGCTCTAATCCGCAATGGACGTTCTAAATCTACTCCACAATCTTTTAATGCTAAAATACGTGATAACTTGCTAAGCTTTAATATCGTCTCATCAGAAAAATCTACTCCGCTTCTAGTCGGTGCCGAATATAACATAATTGGTAAATTGCATGCTTCATGCAACGCTTCAAAATGCTTATAAATCCCTTCTTGGGTAGGTTTTATATAAGACGGGGGACTAGCCATAAAACCGTCAACCTTGATTTTTGTAGATTCCGCTGCAAGCTCTCTTGCATAAGCAGTATTATTTGATGAACATCCGCTTATTATAGGGATACGCTTATTAACAATTTCTACGCTAGTTTGTAGTAATAATTTATATTCCTCAAAGCTCAAGCTACTTCCCTCTCCGGTTGAGCCTGCAATTAATACCGCATCAACTTCATGCTTTATTTGATGTTTTAAACTTTTTTCTAAAGCGTATAAGTCTAACTTATTATCTTTAAAAGGTGTTATAAGTGCGGTAATTAAACCTTTAAATATATTGCTCATAGTTTTTTTGATTTTAATTGTTACTGTTATACTACGACGCCGATGTCATTCCCGCGAAAGCGGGAATGACATCGAGTAGGTTTTTCGAGTCATGCAACAAAGCAGGTACAAACCACGATATGACAGATTTAACGTTTCTTCTACTCCCTAACCAAACGATCATATTCTTTTTTTAAGGTATGTGCAATTTGATGATCACCCCAAATAATCTTTTTACTGCCAAGATCTATAGAATCAATATTTTGTACCTCGATTGCCGTACCTGTAACAAAACATTCGGTAAAATTCTCTATTTGCTCTAATTTCAAACGCTCTTCTTTTACTTCTAGACCTAAATCTTGTGCAATTTCAATAATAGTTTGTCTTGTTATACCGTTTAAAAATCTATCAGCAATCGGAGTATATAATGTTTTATCTTTAACAAAGAAAATATTTGTTGTCGTGCATTCAGCGATATAACCTTCATAATCAAGTAATAATGCATCATCATAGCCAAGAGCTTTAGCCTCTTTTTTACTCGTTATTGCCATATTATATTGAGCGGCGGATTTAGATTGTACCGGCGTGCTATCAGGCATTGCTTTACGCCAGCGGCTTATATGCAAATTTATACCTTTCTCAAAAGACCTTGGCATTGATGGAATACCGGCAATTAAAAGATTAGTAGATAAATCAGGATTAGTAATATTTAACGATTCATCTCCGCACCAAATAAGCGGTCTTATATATGCATCCTTAATATTATTTTGTTTTATTACAAGTTCATGAGCTTTTATTATTTCGTCCACACTATAAGGTATGTTCAAACCTAATGCTTCTGCTGATTTTACTAACCTTTCCGTATGTTCTTTTAGTTTAAAAACTTTACCGTTATAAGCTCTCTCACCCTCAAATACCGATCCTGAATAATGCAGACTATGAGTCAAAACATGAATCCTTGCAAATTGATAAGGAACTAAATCACCGTTAATCCAAACATGCCAAAAAATTTGCTCTAGTTTTATCATTGTCATTAACCTATATTTATATTAGAGTATTGTCATCTAGGACTTTAAGCAATACAGCAAAACCAATTTAATTTGAGTATACATGCAACCACATAAAGCACATATTTTAATCGTTGATGATGATAGCAGAATATTAGCACTTTTACAGCAATTTTTAAATAAAAATGAATTTTTAGTATCAACGGCAAACTCAGTCATAGAAGCTAAAAATCTATTAAAAACTTCTAATTATGATTTAATTATTTTAGATGTTATGTTACCTGAAATAACAGGACTTGATTTTGCTACTACTATAAGGGATGCCGGTAATAATATTCCTATAGTTATGCTTACTGCTTTATCGGAAGCAGGTGACCGTGTTAAAGGGCTTGAAGCCGGTGCCTCTGATTATATAACTAAACCTTTTGAACCGAGAGAATTATTACTTCGGATAAATAACTTAATCAATAATTATAATAACTTTAAAAAAGAAACAAATATAATTAAATTCGGCAATAATTTCTATAATTTTGATACAAAAGAATTTACCAAGAATAATCACATTGTATCTCTTAGCTCTACCGGACAAAAATTACTTGAAATATTAATAAAAAATTCCGGTAAATCCACTAGTCGTTTTGAACTTTCAAAAATTATGGGCGGGCTTAGTATGCGTTCTATAGACGTACAAATTACAAGAATAAGAAGTAAAATAGAAGATAACCCAAAAGAGCCGAAATATTTAAAAACCGTGCGTAATGAGGGCTATGCACTTTATATCTAAATTATTACCGAGAACACTGTTTATACGGTTCATGTTCATTATAATCATTCCAATTTTAATAGGACAAATTGTGGCTATATTCTTGTTTTACGATCGTCATTGGTATAATGTTTCATATTATACTAGTACTATTATTATCAATGAAATAGAATCGCTGATTAAAGAACATAGAAATAATTCAAGAGAGGTAACGCATTTATCAGAAAATTATCTTAATTTATCTTATCAGTTTCAGATTAATAAAAAATTATCTATAAAACAGCCTAAATTAGGTGAGCCTTTAACAATATTTAAAAATATTTTAGCTACAAAAATCCATGAAAAAAATATAGTTAAACTGAATAAGGAAAATAAAATCGAAGTATTTTTAGAATTAAAAGATGGAATATTATATATTACTTTTCCTGCAAAATTACTACTTAATCCTACAGTATATATATTTGTTTTATGGATTATATCTTTAACTATTATATTACTTTCTGTTTCTATTATTTTCTCCAAAAATCAAATTAAATCAATACTAGCTCTTGCGGATAGCATGGATAAATTTGGTCAGGGTGTTTTAAAAGGTAAAAATTTCAAACCTTCAGGAGCTTTAGAAATAAGAAAAGCAGGACTAGCTTTTTTAAAAATGAAAGCCCGCATAGAAAAACAAATTACTAAAAGAACCACTATGCTTGCTATGATCTCGCATGATCTTAGAACTCCTTTAACAAGGATGAAACTACAACTTGAATTAATGGAAGAAAGCGAAGAAACAACAGGATTAAAACAAGATATATTAACTATGCAGCAAATGATAAATTCTTATTTAGATTTTGCTAAGGGCGAAAGTACAGAAGAGTTTGAAGAAGTTTTATTATTACCTTGGATGGAACATTTTTTAAACAAATGGTCACATGTAAATATTGAATTTATAAAACCTGCTAATTTAGATACAGTACGAATTAAGCCGAATTCTTTTGAAAGAGCCTTGTCTAATTTAATAGGTAACGCTATAAAATATGGCACTAAAATTAAGATATCTTTAAAAGATAATTTATCTACCGTAGCTATAATTATTGAAGATAACGGTATCGGTATAGATGATACGGAAAAACATCTTGTATTTAAACCGTTTTATAGATCCGATAAAGCAAGACAGCTTGATAATGCAAGTAACGTAGGGCTTGGGCTTGCTATTACTAAAGAAATAATAACCGACCATAAAGGCTCTATTTATTTAGAAGATAGCAAGGATTTAGGCGGACTATCGGTAAGAATTGAAATACCTAGAATATAGGTGTCCTCTGTCATACCGTGATTTATTCACGGAATCCAGAAAAATAAACAAAAAATACTGGATACCGTGGACAAGCCACGGTATGACATCGAGTATGTTTTTCGCATGCAGCAACATCTAAAATAGAAAATCATGACTAATATAAAACATTTAGCAATAATAATGGACGGTAATGCTCGTTGGGCAGAACGGCATAACTTAACAAAATCTGCAGGGCATAAAGGAGGAGCCGATAAAATTCGTGAATTACTACCTGAATTTATTAATCTTGGTATACCTTATATAACTTTATATACTTTCTCTTCAGAAAATTGGCAACGCTCAAGTACGGAAGTAGATTTTTTAATAAAACTATTAAGTATTTATTTAAAAACCGAATTAAACAATTTACATAAAAACGGCGTTAAAATAAAAGTAATAGGTAGGCTTAATTTACTAAGTAGCTCATTGCAAAAACAAATAAATAATGCTATAGAATTAACAAAAGATAATAATAAAATAACGCTTTGTATAGCTTTTAGTTATGGAAGTCGCCAAGAAATAGTTGATGCTTGCGCAAAAATTATTGCAAGCGGTAAAAAAGAAGTGAACGAAAGCGATATACAGCATGCTTTATATGATCCAGAAATGCCGGATGTAGATTTATTAATGAGACCGGGCGGGGTTTGTCGCATCAGTAATTTCTTGCTTTGGCAAGCAGCTTATGCTGAATTATATTTCTCACCCAAATATTGGCCTGATTTTAATAAAGATGATATACAAGAAGCTATAAATGATTACTCAAAAAGGAAAAGAACATTTGGCAAAAGATAAACAAAAATCAAATATATATTTAAGAGTATTATCAGGCTTAGTCCTAGTGCCGTTATTTGTCATAGCTATATTATGGTTCAAACCTTTATTCTATATTCTAATGATACTAGTAGGTATGGGAATGTTAAGTGAATGGTATAATATGACCTATTCTTCTATGCCATATTCATTACTCGGGCTAATTATTATTCCGATCCCTATAGCTCTATTAATATTATTGGAAGATACCAGCAGCTGGCTTATTATGCTTTATTTTTGCATTATTTGGTCCGTAGATACTTTCGCAATGATCGGCGGCAAAACTTTTAAAGGAGCAAAACTTGCTCCAAAAATCAGTCCTAAAAAAACTTGGAGCGGTCTGATTACAGGAATATTATCGGCAGGTTTGGTTGCAGTTTTAGTTAGTTTTATACCAAACTTTATACCTAAAAATTACTATTTTTCAAATAAAGTGTATTTGTTTATAATTAGTGGTATACTAGCATTAATAGCACAACTAAGTGATTTATTTATTTCATATTTTAAGCGAAAATTTAACATTAAAGACAGCGGTCACATAATACCGGGTCATGGAGGAGTGTTAGACAGATTTGATAGTATTATTTTAACTGCTCCTATATTATTTCTTATAAGTATACTCTAATCGTTATTACGAGCAGGCTGCGCGGCAATCTCGTCAAATATTCTGAGATTGCGGACGTACAAAACTTGCAGTTTTTCCTCGCAATGACAAAAAATTTGGTCCATGATACCTATGAATTTAATACGTTTAAATAATCATTCTAAAAAAATAATTTTAAATATCTTTTTAGCTTTACTACTTGGATATTTTGTTTTTCATTGCATATATGGTAACAAAGGGATTATTGCATATTTAAAAGTAAATAGGCAGCTTGAAAAAGCTTATGATGAATTAAAAGGCTTGCGAGCAGAAAGAGTAGAACTTGAACATAACGTCAAATTACTCCGCACAGAATCACTAAATAAAGATATGTTAGAAGAACAAGCAAAGAAAGTTTTAGGAGTAGCTGCTCCAAATGAGCAGGTGTTTAATCACCAATAGCAAACTATTTGTCACCCCGTGGTCGTGGTCAAGCCACGGTATGACACCGAATGCGTTTTTCGATTCGCACAACAACATTATTGATTAAAAGGAATTGAACATAATTTATGAATATAAAAATTTATCAAAACGACCTACCTAATAATTTTGAATTCGAAGGGGATATTGCTATAGACACCGAAACAATGGGGCTAAATCTACAGAGAGATAAGCTATGTTTACTACAATTTAGTAACGGCAACGGTGAAGCTCATCTTGTTCATTTTGTAAATCAAGATTATACTGCTCCTAATTTAAAAGCCTTACTATTAGATAAAACTAGATGCAAGATATTTCATTTTGCTAGATTTGATTTAGCAGCCATAAAAAAATATTTGAGTATAGATTTAGAAAATATCTTTTGTACTAAAATATCTTCAAAGCTCGTTAGAACCTATACTGATAGCCACGGTCTTAAGGATTTATGCCGAGAGCTACTTTCCGTAAATATTTCCAAACAACAACAATCTTCTTATTGGGGAGCTGAAAATTTATCTCCGGAACAGCAAGAATACGCAGCCAAAGATGTGCTTTATTTGCATCAGTTAAAAGATATTTTACAAAAAATGCTACTTAGAGAAAATAGGCTTGAACTTGCACAAGATATTTTCCGTTTTCTACCGACAAGAGCTAATCTAGATTTACTCGGCTGGAATGAAATTGATATCTTCATACATTGAATGTTAATAAATAATTAAATAATTGATTTTTTAATTATTTTTATATATTGTTTCTTTTAAATTTTTTATTGAGGAATAATTATGCAAGAAATAGTTTTAAAACCAGGGAAATTAATATTTTCTGAACCAAATAAAAGTTACACTTTTGAGTTACTTGATATGGCTAACCCAGAGCAAGCAATAGTCATTAGAACTACTCTCATTACGTACGATAAAATTATTGCCACACATACTAAATTCAAAAATATATCAGATATTGTAGTTGCTAATAATAACGTCACAATCACAAACAGTGAAGGACCTTTAAATAGTCTTGATATTAGAGGTACAGCATAATCTATTAAGCTATTGACATTATAACTAAAAGTAATAAGCTATAAGTAAATAAAATTTATTACTAGCAATGAGTAAGCCATATCCATACGCACTAAGAATAAGAGCCTTAAAGCTAATAGAGGAGGGATTAAGTATAACTAAGGTTAAAAAATTACTTAATATCTCACGGCAGACTTTGCATAAGTGGATAGATATTAAAAAAGAGACTGGTGATATAAAACCTAAGGAGAATTATCAAAAAGGTCACAATATTAAGATAAGCGACATAAAGGAATTTAAAGAGTTTATCGATAATAATAAAGATAAGAGCTTAAAAGAGCTTGCGAAAGTATCGGGCAAATATGCACCTACTACTATTTGGAGATATATTCAAAAATTGGGTTACACATATAAAAAAAACTTTTATTCATCCCAAGAGAGATGAGAATGCCAGGTTCGAATTTATAGAGAAAATAAAAGATATACCACGAAAAGATTTAGTATATTTAGACGAATCTGGCATAGAGGATAATGCATGTCCTATAAAGGGGTGGAGTCAAAAAGGATCAAGATGTTACGGTAAGAAAATATTTCAACATAAAAGAAGGGTTTCTATGATAGCTGCCCTCTGTAATAAGGATATTATTGCCCCTTTAGTTTTTGAAGGAAGTTGTAATAGTGAGCTATTTGAAACTTATGTAAGAGAGTTTTTGATAAAAGAATTAAAGCAAGGGCAAGTGGTAATAATGGACAATATTAACTTTCATAAAAGTAAAAAGATAGAAGAGTTAATAAAATCCGTGGGAGCTAGTATTTTA